>VWZS01008698.1:236549-281471 GCA_013397075.1 Rhabdornis inornatus | reverse complement strand
TTTTTTTTTTTTTTTTTGGGTGTATAGGGTATGCAGTGCAGTCCTGAGCCTCGTGGCAGTTCTTAAAGGAAAACAGTACCAAGTGTTCGGAGTGATGTATGCAAACAGCTCCCGGCTCGCCGGGACATGTGGCTGGGCGCAGCATCACAGCCCGGGGTCCCAGCACATCCCTGCCAGCTCTACCCGGTAAATATTTAGTGTTTCATTTAGGAAAAAAAAAAAAAAAAAAAAGTTCAGTGCTCAGCTCCATAAGGAAATGCTACTGCTGAGCAAAGTGGAAAGCAATTATTATTCAAATTCATCCACTCCAACACTCCATGCACTATTAACAAAGAAAACACTTTTACATGATGTATTCTGAAGAAAGGGCTTGTCCCAATAAAAATCTGTCATCAGCCATTCCTTCTCCTGAGCTACTGCATAAACACTCCAAAGCAGCATTTAAACGGGGTCTCAACAGAATTTACTCTCGTAATAAATATCACAGTGCTAAGATTTTCTTTTTCTAGTATGCATTCTTTCAAGAGTACCTCTATAAAGAATTCTTTAGAATTGCAAAATAGTCACTAATAATTATCTGAGGTAAAAGCATGAACAATTCACTGCTTTACAAATGTAGAACTAAGACAATGAAGTGAGCTTGCACTTTGGATGAGATAATTTTACTTAAATACTGAAATTTATATATCATTATCGTTGTGCTCTCTGTGGAGAAGCTATTGTACAGGATGAAGCTAGAAAAATGAATTTAATTTAAAAATAAACTTGAAACACAACTTGCTCACCCCCTTTTCAGACACCAAACCTCCTACCCACACACAAACACAAAAACCCCCTTCACCTCTCAATATAACCACATATTTTAATATTAAGTACAGAAATATTACATCCCCCATACTGTCTTCCTGCAAAGGAACTCCTGCACATCTCAGCACAAAAATCACACAACTGGAAAGCACTTCGTTTCCACCTGAGGACAAAACTTTTTTTTTATCTATTACACATTTCTTCAATACAATTAAAAATGTCTGGGATCAGTTGATAGAAATTCTTTCTATATATATAGTTCAAATCATCATTATTATGCATATATACATTTATGGCTGCACAGACATGTATATATATCTGCTTAAAGAAAGAAAATGGAGTGGTTGGCAAGTCCAAAGGTTCTCTCACAATGACACAAGGTATCAACCACAGAAAGATGAAAAAAGGAAGCATGGACCTGTTCCAAGACATGGACCTATCAAGCAGCCTACCAAGAGACACTTGAGATCTATAAAGAGCCTTCCTGGAAAATGCTGCTGATGTTGTTAAACATTTCTACAGCACATTTCTCTGCAAAAGCTGTTCTGTCAAGGAGGTCTAAAACAGAACCTGAAACCATGACACAGAAGCAGGACGCTGGAGAACACCCTCAGAATCAGCAGACTTCTACCTGCATGTGACTTGTTCCAGATTTAATCTTACTGGTCAAGGGCTACATATTTGATCTTTCCTCCAACTTACTTTATTCTCTTAATTTCAGATGGCTTTTAATTGTTGGTTTTGTTTTTTTTTTTAAATTACTAATCACAAGAACATAGAATATCCCAAGCTGGAAGGGACACAAGAGGATCATTGAGTCCAGCTTCAGACTTCACACAGGATACCCTAAAAGCTAACCTGTGTGTCTCAAGAGCACTGGCCAAACACTTCATGAACACCAGCTGGGGCCATGCCCCCTTCCCTGGGGAGTTTCTTGTGCATGATTGCCCTCTCTGTGGAGAACTTTTCCTTATATCCAATCTCAACGTGCTCTGATACAGCTTTAAGCCATTCCCTTGTGTCCTGTCACCAGAAGACAACAGCACTTCCCTTGCTGCTCCCACTATGAGGACGATGCAGTCAGCAATGAGGTCACCACCTCAGTCTCTTCTCCGAACTGGACAAACCTCACATCCGCAGCTGTTCCTCAGAAGTCTGGCCCTCTAGTCCTTTCACCATCCTTGTTTCCCTCCTTTGGGCATATTCTGGTATTTTTATATGCTTCTTACACTGTGGGGCCCAAAACTGGACACAGTACTCGAAGGGGGGGCCACACAATACATGTCGGATAATTATCAGACAATATAGGTCTTGATAGAGGACTGAGTAACTCTTAAAGCCCCAAATCTTAAGATATACTTTTAAAATCATACAACTCACAGTTATATAGTCACATTTCACCTTGGTTTTGCTGAAATGGCTTCTGTAGATTGAGCTTTCAAAACCCTCTACTGCTGAGCACGAGTGGGAGAAGTAACCCAGGTAGTTTCATGCACATTAAATGGGGAAACCCCTTCTCCTCATTTTAATGTCCCTAGAGTCACAACCATACCACATTTTAAAATCAATTTCATCTGAAACATTTTGAGGACTTTGACATAACTTTCGTTTGGTGAAGGTTATTCCTATTTATGAGGCATCTATGGAGGGCACATGCTCCTGGTTCATCAGCAAAAATAATGAGTATCCCTGCCCAAATTATCAACACAAGATTTTTCAGTGTACCTGAAAATTCCCCAAGTTTCCCAAGTCTGGGCTGAACCCAATCTGTGCTGGGCATTGCCATGTAGATGAACCAACACCCAAGGTCCAAACACAAGGAACTGCCCAACAGGTCTGTACTGAGAGTAAATTACAGCACTGTGATGTGATTAAATCTTGATTTAGCTATGTTGTCTCACTATTATGTCTATATGCAGACCTTGTCATATTTGAAATAAATAATAAACTTGAAGGTAACCAAACCCTCCTACAGTAACCCTTATAAACAGAGAAAACTATGACCTTACAGAAGCAACCAAAAATCATAAATGGGACTTTTACAGGATTTTGTATCTCACCAGCATTAGGAACACATTCTTATCCCTTTGCACAGATCCATGTCATTCAGACACCAGAACTACACCAAGCACAGATGCTTCTCCAGTGACAGATTCTCAATTGTACCAAGAAGTAAAAAAAGGAAGAATAAAGGTATTGCTGCACTATAATTTCCCCTCAATATTTTTTAAGAAGGAGGAAACAGTCCAGTAAACTGGAAATCTATACACCTTTTTCAAAAGTCTGTTAAAACAATCCTTGCCAAAGAATTGAGCCTGCCCTCAACAAGTATTCTGTCTTCTGCATTTCTCCCAAAGGCTTGGAGATTATGCATATATCAAAGCCAAAAGCAGCTTATTTTCACAAACTGCAAACAAAGTTGCTGCAATCCCTATCTATAAAGGTTACAAAAGTGTAAAAGCACCTTAAGCCTTTAGGACATAAGTGTGAACTGCCTATTTACCAAGGGGAATCTCAGCAAAATATTCTCCCTTTAAGACAAACTTACACTTCTTTAGAATAATTCTGGTAACTTTTAATTATTAATGGAGGTGAAAGCTGTAAATTTCCAAGGACCTTTTTTACACAATGCCATAGAGAAATGTTCACTGAAGAAAGAAAATAAAAATCAAGAAAATAGTATAACCAGTGTCCCAAACAGATTATATGGATGAAATCATGGCCATCACCACCAGAGCATTTCACAGAAAATTGTTTCTGTAAGATGCTCTAGAAGATGTGCTTGGTGAATTCAGCCATCAGTTGTAAGAAACTGTGGCGGACAGCATGAAATCCATGGTGTAACAACACGATCAAACATCCTTATAACACTGCAGATGACATGAAGTCCTGCTGCCATTTAGGGTGAAAACAGGAAAACTTGGATCCTCCAGTTAAACAGCAGAACAGCAAGTTCTTGTAAACAAGCTATCTAACTAGCCCCAATCTCTAAAGCACTAATTGTTTTCACAAACTGATCCGCCAGACTGCAACTTCTGTTCCCCCTTTCAGTGTTCATTATAGTTGACACTAGTGGAGAAAAGAAATTAAGAGATTGCAAGAAGCAGGGGACACATCAGGACCATGCTGAAAGCATTAGGAAACATTAGAGCTAGGCAGACTGCAGGAGAAAGAAAAAAGCTTTTTGTTTTCCATATCATAGGCATATTGCCATTTTATGAAGGGCAGCCTTACCACAATCTTTGTTAATATTTATACGTGAATCAATTTTTTTTTTCAGAACATTTCTGAGAAAAACCACAGCCACACAGTTTTAGTAGGAAAGAAGGTCTGGTGCACGAGGCTCTGTCTGGCAGAAAGCAAATACCATAGAAGCAGCATCTGTGGTCACACTATTACTCTTTTCCTTTCCTCCATGGCAGGAGGAAGATGTATTGCAGAATTTTGCTGCAAGAGCCAATTAGCAAGGACAGAGACTGCAGCACTAGTTACCTGATTTGCTCTTTGCAACACCTTTCGATCTGGACAACACAAAGACAACTCATCATATTTGCAAAGCAGTGACCCTGTAATAGCCCATGCAGTTGTTTCCTGCTTTTTTTGGAGTACTCACTTAAAAATGAGAGAATTAGAAGCATTAGTAAGGCATTATGAAGCAGCACAGACTAGAACCTCTCTTTGTTCAAGACATACTGGTATAAGAGTTTACTGATTAAAAAAAAAAAAAACATCTCAACATTGTGGCAGGCCAAGTATTTATCTCCTTTATACAGTACAGTTATACAAAGCCACATGGCCTTTTCAAAATGCACTGTGGCCAGCTTACAAAGTCCACCCACTGTGATAACAGATGAATGACATCAGTGACAAAACAGAGGAGTTGACTGTGGGTAGCACATTTCTGGCTCTTCCTGCTCCCCCTGCTACTGTAGATAACAGTACTGAGAGCCTTAGTTAATATCTTGATATTAAAAAAACAAAAAAAACAATTAAACATTTTATTTCTTACGGTATGAAGCCCCTTCCTTGCTCATTGTGAAAGAGAAACCTCCGACCCAACAGTGAGCGTGTCCAGAGGAGGCAACGAGGCTGGTGAGGGGCTTGGAACACAAACCCTGTGAGGAATGGCTGAGAGAGATGGGGTTGTTCAGCCTGGAGAAAAGGAGACTCAGGGGTGACCTTATCACTCTCTACAACTTCCTGAAAGGTGGCTGTAGTCAGGTGGGGTTGGTCTCTTTCTCCAAGCAGCAATTGACAGAACAAGAGGACATAGTCTTAAGCTGCACCAAGGGAAAAAGAGGTTGGATATCAGGAACAAGTTTTTCACAGAAATAGTGATAAAGTACTGGAATGGTCTGCCTGAGGAGATGGTGGAGCCACCATCCCTGGGTGTGTTTAAAGAAAGACTGGATGTGGCACTCAGTGCCACGGTCTAGTTGAGGTGTCAGGGCATGGGTTGGACTCGATGATCTTGAAGGTCTCTTCCAACCCAGTGATTCTGCGATCCAGATAGAACACAGAAAGTATTTTTCTGACAAATACCCTTCTGCCCACCTTGCCTGACTAATAGGCTTTCTGAACATACTGACCATCCAAAATACAAGGATCTCTGTTTCTGTTCAAAAAACAGAATTGTGTGGTCACTATTGCTGGGTTCACTCTATTTCTTACACAGCTGCTCAGCTGTGAAAGCACCCATTCAAAGTGTCAAGACACAGTTCAGCTCTCTCCTCTGTTTCTGGAGATTCAAACTGATCTTTCCTTCCTCCTTCCTAGGAGAAGGTTTCCCTCATTTTATTTTTAATTCTCTACATTAAGGCAGAGATCCACAGGTCCCTCTCTGTCTGTCCATCCCCCTCCAGCTTCAAATCTTCTTTGCAAGGAAGAAATTACTCTGAGGGAGAGAATGAGAATCCTACTTCAGGAAGCTCACTGTTTAATTCCCTGGCCCTTCTCCCAGGAGACACAAACTTCCTCAGGAAAAGATGGGAATTGAACCCAGCTCTGTCACGCCCTGGGAGAATAAACTCACCTGATCCCAGACAGACAGACATCACCACCTCTGCTTGCTTTGCTTAAAAAGGAAATGAAAAAAAAGCAAGAAGCAGAGGGTAGACTATTTATAAGATTTTTTTTTAAGGCTCTGAGCTTCTACCTTTGAGAAGCAACTCCAGGCTGCATATTGTAACCTTTCCAGAGAACTGAGTGAGATATGCTTGCTCCTCAAGGGGTGGTAACTTAAAATACTCTTGGGTTGGTTTGGTTTTTTTTTTTCTTTTGCTTCCTACTTTCTAATTCACATGACTCCCCACTCCATATGCCTTTTTTTTTAAATTCTGTTTTAAATCAATTCTCACATCTAATCATTGCAAGCTTTGTGCAAGCACCCTTAAATGCTGTTTGGTGAGGTTCACACACCTTGAAACCTGCAGCTCTCCACTTTCACACTGTAACTCCTAATTTATGCCAATGTGGACTTGGGCAAGACGTAAGTATTTTATGAGCTGTCTTCTTTTCATTGTTTTCTTATTTCAACCATGACTGGAAACATAAGAGCATATTACTTTTAAGCTTATTCATTTAAAGTCTTGCCACCTTAGAGAAAAATTGTGAGCCCACTCCTGTCATTCCAACAGAAACACAAGCAAAACGCTAACAGAGGGGAAAAAAAAAAACTAACAGAAGAATTCTTAACATTATTTTCTTCTTATGATAGAAGAGATGCTACTTGCTGCTCAGCTTTCAGACACAGATAGCAGTGCCAAATATACAGAACATCTAATGGACTGCTATAGCAAAGCATAAAAGAGAAGATACATAAGCACTCTTCTGTGCTCAGCAGAGAACAGTCTTTGACTATCTGTAAAACTAATGAAAGTAAAACATTCAGTGAGACTGGATTTTCAGTTTAGGTATCTGCTTTCAAGCTGGACAGGTGCACAAAACCATAGCAGGCTTAACTTCTCAAAATTGAATGAGATGACAAGCAGAGAGGAGAAAAAACACCATTTCTGTGATTTAAAGGCTTCTTGTGGCCTATCTCTCATGAATCAAAAAACAGGGAAACCTTGTGGGAGAAGAAGCAAAGATTAGCACATGGCAGTCAAAACAGGAAAAAATAACTAGGTAGGAGTATTTCAGTTGGATAATGCATGGGTAAAAATGCATTCCCCAAAGTGACACAGGAAAGTGTGGGTATAATGGAGATCCCACCCAGCACAGGGACTCTGGGACCAGCACCCTGGTTCTGAGCTGGACACAGGCAGTGTGGCCACAGCACGTCCCACCTGCCCCAGATGAAGACTCCTGCTTCTGATCCCACTGCCATCCACAAGTTGTTATACTATCAAGAACAGTCCTTCAAATCATCCAGTTGAAATGTGGTCTCTTAAACCTTTAGCACAGAGCTCTAGAGCATACAGTAATAATGTTTTGACCACCAAATTGAATTTCATGATCTTAGGGATTCAATTATCACCCATGTTAGACAAACATCTCAGTATCATGTAAAATCTCAAGGGGCAAAAGTATCTCGGTTAGAAAGACATGTGTCCTACCTTAAAGTCATGAGTGTAGTTGAAAAGCTACAAAGTTTTAGCTTTTGATTAGTACAATTCTAGACCTTTGAAAGATAAGACTAAAGTATTATTTAAATGTGCTCTGATTTTTTGGATACATTTATTAGTATAGCCATAATAGGTAATTTCTTTTCACATTCCAATTGTAATATTTTTAGAAACAAAGAAGAGTTAACTCCCATTTCCTGTTCTTCCCTTGCTTCATGTGTATGCTGTTGAATCACTAACTGCAGATACTGCTCATGACTGATGCCACAGCATTTCACAAGCTCCACTTGCATCAGCCTTGAACATTTTCACTAGTAGAGCCAGCTCAGAATTATCTGCTACTTCAGAAGCAACATCCCATATCAAAGTGTCTCAAGTCAAACTAGCTGCTCTCAGAATTGTTGTTCCAAAGAAGCTGTGACTTTTCTGGATCAACCACACTTTTTCAACTATCTGTAACTGCCAAAATATTTAAAAATAGTTCTCAGGTACTTGTCCTCTATTAGGTAATTCCAATGCTTTGTGCTGCTACTGTCATCATGTTACATCATTTGAATTTAATGTGTTGTTCTGAAAAAAAGAGTTACACAACACTGTGTTCACCTACATATTACTGTTCGATCCATTCTCTTAATTCTAGGATCCAAGTAACCAACCTGGCCAGGCTCTGTTCCTGTATTGACAAAGTTATAAATACTCTCAATTTGAAGAAAAATGACATTTCACCAGCTCTATTTTTACTATATAATTTTTATGTGACCTAATCCTTACCTTTACAACATTTGGTGCTAATGGCACAACAGTACCAGAAAAACTAATTACTACAGTCCCTGTATCATCTTGCAAAGGGCAATAAAACAATGCATATGTAGAAGTAGGAAAAACTAGAAAGAACTCCTCATGAAATTGTGTCCTATTTATTTTTTAAAGACTTATCCTTAAATAAATTTGAGAATAAAAAACAAAACAAAAAACACCATCCTGATAGGCAAGCTAAGAATTCAAGCATCCTGGTTGCTTTATTACTATAATGTTACTGCTTTCATTAATTCACTTGTCTTTCTCAGAGTATGAGACTCGAGTTAACTACTCATCAAAGGATGAACCCCATCACTCAACATGAACCAAGCTTAACAGAAGGGTGTCCTTTGCAAGGATCTTAACTGAATATAATATTCATAAAAAGCAGTCAACCAGACAGAGAAGGCACAACCAAATTTAGTGGCCTCAAGGAAGAGGAAGACTGCTGTATGTTTGAGTATCTACATTAGACACCAGAGGATCCACATAGCTAAAAGGCGCTCTAAATACACTGACCACAAGAAAAAATTCAACACAGGCTCACATCTGATCAAACTCAGACGGCCAACGCCACAGAAAACAAGGCTTCACTGCTCACAGCTGGCTTAAAATTTTGGCTTACATTGGTCTATCACTGGAACTTGAACATACCTGTAGACATAAATCTCCCAGTTCTATATTGATCAGTATTCAGATGATAAGAGGGAATTCGGCTACCTGCAATATTTGCAACTAAGCATTTGAAAATTTCAGGATCACTTAAAATAGCTGCTCAGCCCTTCCAGAAATCCAACCAGGCACTATAACACGAGTGTTTCCCTTCAAAATAGTCTGATGTGTCATCTATCACCAACCAGGGAACACAAGAAAAATGCAATTTTAAAAGGTGAAGTTAAAGAGTGATAGTATGTTTTTAAAGGTAAGAGGAATACAGTAACTACCCTGTTTCACTCTGAACCTCAAAGTATGCTTTGTGTTAAGTGTTTTACTGACAAGCAATAGTGCTTGAAATAGATCAGTCACAAACAGAAAACTCTCCAATTAGCACAATTTTCTCCCTGTTATCTTTATAATCACCAATCATCACTTAAGACAAAAAAGCCTAAGAAGGGTTACTGACTTTCTCAATCGTTCAGCCACATAAAATGAACCTTCCAATCCAAGCAACACCTCAAACTCCTTGTCAGCTAACTACTGTTCTCCTGATTTTCACTGAAGGACTGTCTACATCAAGTCTCACCCCACAATTTAAAAACATGGTAGGCTCTCTCATCTAATATCCTTTACCAAAAGATCTAACATTGCACTGAACTGAAAGCAATGAATTATTTTGAAAGTCAAAATAACTTGAAAACAAGTAAGTAGAGCATTTGCATACATATGTATGGAACAAACCACAGCCCCAGTGCTGCCAGGAACATTGGCTAATGTGAATGGAAAAAGGCAAACCGAAGGCTGCTAAGTCTTACTTCAGTTCCTAGAAAGATTATGGAGCAAATCTGCCTGGGACCCACCTACAGATGCTTGAAGAAGAAAAAGGTGATGGGAAATGGCCCGTGGCTATCGAAGACAAACCACACCTGACACATCTCCTCTTTGAGATGATTTGCCCTCTGAACAAAGGCACAGCAGCTTGTTTTGACACTACAAAGGCTTTTAAAAAGGTCTCCCACAGTATCCTTACTATATCACATAGCCAAACTGGTGGAAGATAGTTTGAAAAAGCTGACTGTAAACCGGGTGGAAAACCTGCCTGACCAACAGACTCAAAGGGCTGTGGTCAGTAGTCCCAAATCCATCTGGTTGGAAATAATGATGCTCCCCAGGAGCTGATACCATTGTTTAATGTCTTCGCTGGCAGCCTGGGCAAAGGGTTGGGACTTTGAGCCAGTGTGGGTACCAAACTGGACACAGCTGTCCAGTGAGTTTTTGGGATCTCCATCCTCAGAGATAATCCCAACATAACCAAACATGGCTCTGAGTGACCTGACCTGGCCATGCTTTTCATAGGGTTGGACCAGATGATCTCCAGAAGTCCCTTCAAAACAATATTGTTCTGTAACTACATTTGAGGTAAATAAAAACAAATGGAAGCAGTTAAAAGCTTTTTAAAAACTGAGACATTGGAGGTATTTCCTTTCAAGTGAAAATAGGCCAGAAATATACATTACAAATAAAGATCTCCAATTTTTGAACCAGTTTCAAAAAAGGCAAAGAGGACAGCTCTGGCCTTTAAAAGAAAAATCTCATTAAATACTTTTCTCACATATTTTGCGTGCTGATCAAATTAAATCTTTTGAGGCAACAGCAGATAACCTGTTAGTTAAAAGTTTGCAAGTAAATTATCTCTCAGACCAGAGACATCTGTCTCAATTTGTGACAGGAATTAATCTGCCTTTCAGGAACTAATCCCACAGTATTTTCCTGACAGATGTCTATTTTCAAAGGCTGTAAAGGTTTCTGATAACATCCCAAGCACTGCATGCACATCACCTTTCAGTTTCCAAATGCTGCCTCATTTTCCCAACCAGCTCCTGACAAGCAGCTCAATGAAGAAATACTATCACCTACAGATTTAGCTTCATTTTTCATAGCTGCTACTTTCCTATGGCATGAAATTAATTCACTTTTCACCATTAAAGACTACAACAGAAGTATTTGTTAAAAACTTTACTGTATGTACTGCTGTGGTACAATTCACTGTAATACATGAGTCTTAATAAATAAAGCCTTCTCTAAAACACAGTTCAAAATCATCTACATGCCACTTCCACCTTGATCTATCTCATTCTGTCTACAAGAATGGTTAAAAAAATAAGTACCCATAAAGCTTTGGTGCTTTGACCAGCACCTATGGTAGATAACCCCATTATTTTTATGATTAGCACAAACAGACCTAGGTACCCCATTTTGTTATTGTTACTGCTACAGGAACATTCTCTTTTGTTTCTATTACAGTCACAGCTACAGCTCAGCCAGGGATACGTCCTGTACCCCAGATCTTGTACAGATGGAGGAGAAAAAAGTAAATGCAATTCCCTCAGGATAGTAATTAAAAGGATAAGCATATTCACTTGATCTAATTTAGGCATCTGAGTTAGGAGGCTAATCTAACACAAAACTCTGTTCAACAGAGAGCATGGAGCAGCCTAAATCCATGTCTGCAGCCATCATGCAGTTCTCTTCAGACCATACAGAGCCCAGAGTCCGAATTAGGGTTTCCCAAGATACTCAGAGGTACGCTGGTGTGAACGCCCCTCCCAGCTGAGTCATAATAAAAAAAACACACACAAACAAAACAGGAGAGGTAGAGTGGAAACAAGGTAACAAAAATGAACCAGGTTTGGTAGCAGAACGAAGCCCAGGTAGCTATTGATCCAACTAGCTCCCAGAACTCATTACTTCTTGGTGTCACCGTCGCATCAGCGGATACAGTTGTTACAAGCAAATTTCAGAGGAAGTGATTAAAAGTTCTTGAGAGCAAGCAGCAACTTATGTGCCACCGATGTCACCCACACCACGTTCTGCTTCACACACCCCCCGAGCTTTCCTGTGCGCACTCCGGCGTGGGAGCTGAGGCCACCACAGGCCAGCACCAACAGCAAACGAGTCCGAAAAACATCATTTTCCCAAAGAGCCACGCACATCATCGAGCAGCCTGGACACAAGGGCAAACAAGCTCGAGACTTCTCATTCCTGGGTTTTAGATGGGGAATTTCCGACTGATGTTTAAGAGAACCGCTGCAAGAATTACTTCAAGGAACGCAGGTACTATCTTAAAGCACGATCCACTTTCGGGTTCTGCAGTGTGACAGATGTCAAAGCCCCAGCTGCCCTGAAAACTATTTACTGTATTCAAAATGGTACCTTAATGTTTAGGGAACCGAATCACGTACCTCAGCCTCATTTTATTTTCTGAATTACGACATGCCGCGGTGAGAAGTCGAGACCGAGAAAAGCCAGTCTATTTACAGACAGAACAGTTTGCAAACTTTAACTGCAGAAACCGGCTCGGTTCCTCCAAACTCCGGGTTTTCACAGTTAACCAGACGGAACAAATCCCCATCACCACAAGGAACTGGGCTCGACAAACGCGTCCGAGTCACCTCACCTCGGCAGGGCGCTCCCCTGGGCGCTCCGCAGCTGTCTGGGCTCGGGCACCGGGATCTCTCCGCCCGCAGCGCTCTGAGGGAGCGCGGGCAGCGCCGNGCCGGGCGCTGCCCGAGGCCGGGCTCCGCCGCAGCCGGGACGGGGCTTTCGGAGCCAGATGGAGGGGTCGCTGTGCCTGGGCTGCAGCTCCTGGGTCGGGGCCGGGCTCACCAACCAGTGCCGCGCTCCGGGGATGTCGGCACCGAGCCTGTCTGTGCCTTTGCTATACGGTAACAGCTACTGCCTAAAGACCTGACTGACACAGTGTTTACGCCGTCCTTGCTCACCTCTGTCTCTCTCGATTCCAACTGCTGCCTCCTCATCTGCTCCATGGGTTACCTTCGCTTTAGCTTTCCGGCTGTATCCCAGTCCTATCTCTACTAGAGGCTGAAAAGTCGTGGCCTCTGTTCTGCACAGGCAAAGCTCCCAGATTAAGACAATTTTCCTAGCCGGGAGCAGGTGACAGCAGCCTTGGTGCTTTTCCACGGGCAGTGTGTCCCGCTGGGCCGCCTACGCCAGCGCTGAGGCACCAGCAGCTAAACTGGGCTCATACCACACACTGCTCGGTGCACCGAAATACGTAGGGTTTCAGGGGTTTATCTTTCCAAAAATTAAAAGAATCCTGTAGGAAGGCAACACGTGGAAAATGCCATAATTTTTAACCACCAAACGTTTTCCTTCTCCAGCGAGGGGATCTCGCTGTGCACAGACGATTACAGCGCCTTTCTGCTATGCTTTTGCTGGGTAGATAATTACCTATCACCTTCGTACAGCTCAGACTTTTCCACTGACTCATTCTCCTGGGTTCCTAATGAGCCTTTCCAGTTTGTTACACCTTTTATCATTGACGGTGATTCCAGAACAGTCACGTTCCTGTGCCATGCAATGGCCATGGCCACATCCTAGCACTTACCACTGGGCAGTATTTGTGCTCACACACCTGATGTCTGCATTTGCTGTTGCAGCTGCCACATTGCACTAGCAGCATTCCTGCATTTACCCCTTGTGACCTCCTCAGCCCTCATCTGATTCACTGCTTTTGAAGATACAGCATTCTCCTCCCTCACACCCAGCCCAAAAACATGCTTTGTATTTTTATCCTATGAACAGACAGCAACCTCGGCTTTGATGCATAGATATTTGCTGTGTAGGTGGATTAAAACGTGTTATTCAAGGGGCCCAGGTGGCCTTGGGCTGTTTTGAAGTCATCTGCAGATTTCATGAGCAGTGCTTCATATAATTCCAAATAATTATTTGGGATAACAAAGCAGCCCTGAATAAAAAACAGGCTTCTCTGAAGCCCAATTAAAAAGTCTCTCATCTGACATTTTTCACTTGAATTACTTNAAAAAAAAAAAAAAGAGAGCTCAGATTCAGCTAAGGGATAAAATAAAGCGGCTCGCGGCAGTGGAGACTGCAGCGCTGCCTCCCGCGCCCCCCGCCCCGCCGGTACCTGTTGCGCTGCCCCGAGCGGCGGCTCCGCCGGGCCGCGGCCCCTGCGCCTCCCGCGGCGCTCGGCCCCACAACATGGCGGCGGGGGCGGGGGAGGAAGCGGGGGCGGGCGCTGCCCGAGGCCGGGCGCTGCCCGAGGCCGGGCGCTGCCCGAGGCCGGGCGCTGCCCGAGGCCGGGCTCCGCCGCAGCCGGGACGGGGCTTTCGGAGCCAGATGGAGGGGTCGCTGTGCCTGGGCTGCAGCTCCTGGGTCGGGGCCGGGCTCACCAACCAGTGCCGCGCTCCGGGGATGTCGGCACCGAGCCTGTCTGTGCCTTTGCTATACGGTAACAGCTACTGCCTAAAGACCTGACTGACACAGTGTTTACGCCGTCCTTGCTCACCTCTGTCTCTCTCGATTCCAACTGCTGCCTCCTCATCTGCTCCATGGGTTACCTTCGCTTTAGCTTTCCGGCTGTATCCCAGTCCTATCTCTACTAGAGGCTGAAAAGTCGTGGCCTCTGTTCTGCACAGGCAAAGCTCCCAGATTAAGACAATTTTCCTAGCCGGGAGCAGGTGACAGCAGCCTTGGTGCTTTTCCACGGGCAGTGTGTCCCGCTGGGCCGCCTACGCCAGCGCTGAGGCACCAGCAGCTAAACTGGGCTCATACCACACACTGCTCGGTGCACCGAAATACGTAGGGTTTCAGGGGTTTATCTTTCCAAAAATTAAAAGAATCCTGTAGGAAGGCAACACGTGGAAAATGCCATAATTTTTAACCACCAAACGTTTTCCTTCTCCAGCGAGGGGATCTCGCTGTGCACAGACGATTACAGCGCCTTTCTGCTATGCTTTTGCTGGGTAGATAATTACCTATCACCTTCGTACAGCTCAGACTTTTCCACTGACTCATTCTCCTGGGTTCCTAATGAGCCTTTCCAGTTTGTTACACCTTTTATCATTGACGGTGATTCCAGAACAGTCACGTTCCTGTGCCATGCAATGGCCATGGCCACATCCTAGCACTTACCACTGGGCAGTATTTGTGCTCACACACCTGATGTCTGCATTTGCTGTTGCAGCTGCCACATTGCACTAGCAGCATTCCTGCATTTACCCCTTGTGACCTCCTCAGCCCTCATCTGATTCACTGCTTTTGAAGATACAGCATTCTCCTCCCTCACACCCAGCCCAAAAACATGCTTTGTATTTTTATCCTATGAACAGACAGCAACCTCGGCTTTGATGCATAGATATTTGCTGTGTAGGTGGATTAAAACGTGTTATTCAAGGGGCCCAGGTGGCCTTGGGCTGTTTTGAAGTCATCTGCAGATTTCATGAGCAGTGCTTCATATAATTCCAAATAATTATTTGGGATAACAAAGCAGCCCTGAATAAAAAACAGGCTTCTCTGAAGCCCAATTAAAAAGTCTCTCATCTGACATTTTTCACTTGAATTACTTTCTAACACCTCTTAAAACACAGCCTTTGATCTGTTTAGTACACATTGTAGCGATACAGCAGTTCTAAATGTGACTTTGTTGTGTTGGCAACACCTCCATCCTGCTCTGGACTGAAGAAAAGTGCTTGCATCAGGAATTACAGTGTACAGGTTCATAAAGGCCATTGTAAAGAGGATTAAGTTAACAATAAATCAGATAAACATGTTTCTTCTCATAAGACAAAATCGATCAGGTTACTGATTACAGTAGTTAAGGATTGGGAAGGGCAGTGTAAAAATCTATGAAGGAAAATCTCTAAGAACAGGTTAGACAGATATTGGAGGAGTTTGGTAAATACAGTTGATCATGCCTTGAACATTGAACCAAGTGACTTTTCAAAGAACCTTATGGTTCCTTTCTTCTGTAATTGATATTACTGCCACATCCCACAAGCAAATGAACTTGGGCCATGTCTGTGCTTAACCACTGGCTTTGAGGTGACAAAGTACATAAAGCAGGAATTGTACAAAGGATGTTGGGATATTTGATTCTCTAAATATGACAGATGGGGAATGACCCATCTGCTTTATTAATATGAGATCCCTATAGGAAAGCAGCAATGTACCTCATTTGAGGTAACTACACACCTTGCCTAATACCTCCTTTGAGACAAAACTGAAGCCAGGAAAATCACAGAATGGTAGCATAGTTTGGGTTGGAAAGGACCTTTAAGGGTCATCTAGTCCAAACCCCCTGCAATAAGCAGGGATATATTCAACTAGATCAGATTGCTCTGAACCCTGTCCAGCCTGGTATTGAATGTTTGCAGAGATGGAGCATCAACAACCTACCTGACAGTGTTTTACCCCCTTCATTGTAAAAAAAAAATCCTTCCTTATATCTAATCTAAATCCACCTTCTTTCAGTTTAAAACCATTACCCCTTCTCCCGCTGAAACAGGCCCACTGAAAATACCTATTCCCATCTCTCTCACAGGCTCCTTTAAGTACAGAAAGGCCATAATAAGGTCTCCCTGGAGCCTTTTCTTCTCTGGGCTGAACAATCCCAACTTGTTCAGCCTTGCTTAATACCAGAGGTGCTCCAGCCCTCTGAGCATCTTCATGGTGTGAACTGGACCCACTCTAACAGGACCACATGTTTCTTGTGCTAAAGACCCCAGAGATGGATGCCTAGTGGGGTCTTAGAATCACCTCTTTTGACCTGTTGCCTGGGGAGAGATTAGTTGTAGGGCTTTAAAAAGTCAGCTGATTCCCTAGCAGGATAACCTGGTATAAAAAATTACCACATCAAAGCTTTACGTGTTCTGATTCTGCACAAATTCAATGCATCTACATTATCACAATGAACTGGAACTGATCAGAGATACTAGAATAAGTAGAATAACAGAAGAATAAATATCTGTAAGATTAATCAATTATCAGGAAGAGGAGGAGGACTCACAACCTGCGGTGTAGACACATTTGAATGCTGCAGCCCCTCAAATTACTCTTCCTTGGAAATGGAGTATGTAGACATACAATGTTTAGTGTCAGCTATAAAAAAATGCATCCTTGAAGTAAAGCTGAACTCTTACTCAACCTAAGGGTCTTAGAGAGATGTTTTAATAGTAATGCCAGAGGCACAAACTAGTATTACATCTTTAAAATGGAGAATGAAATTCGTTTCCACTCAGAGTTTGACTACTGCTTGAAGTAGGTTCAAAATAAAAACACTACTTTTTATTTTGAAGGTGGAGTTTCTACAGTCACTGTTGCAGATACTGCCTTTGGGCATCTCAGGGTTTGGAAAGAGTGCTTTTTACAAGCTTCAACATGTGGTTTTGGGGACTGATGTCAAATACCAAGTGAAATAAAAGTCTCTTCTGTTGACAGCACCCTTCTAGCAATGAGTAGACAGTGGCAAAGAAACTTCAAACTGCAGGAACGAATTAGTTTGTTTCAAAAAGCCATTAAAGTAAGAGCAATTGCTTAATAATAACTGATAATAGAAAAGGGAACTGAAAGGAGAAGAAACCAATGGTATAAGATAGAGGCTTATTCCAGACATAGGAGCAGGGTTGCAGCACAACAGCTACTCAGAAGAGACCAATTAAGATGAAAGGTGTGAGAGGAGCAGAAAAAAAGTAGGTTTCACTATAAGCAATGTTCCATCCTCTAGGATTGTTATGGTATCATTTATTATCCTAGGCTTCTAGTGGGAGGTGTCCCTGCCCATGGCAGGGAGATTGGAACTAGATGATCTCTGAGGTCAAACTCAACCTATCCTATGATTCTACGATTTCCTTGTCATGTCTGAGCCAAAACCAACATACAACAGCAAAACATAAAAAGATATAATGAAGATGGAGAAACTATTACTATTCTAGCAACTCAATTTTCACATTAAGGCTTTACTTTTTGATCATTATCTGTTCTCTGTCCTCAGTTTCCTGTTACAAGCAATTTTGCTATCTTTGGAGTAATAAGGAAAGATCATGAATAAAATTGCTTAGCCTGAACTGAGAAGCAAAATGTAACATGACTTCTCTGCTCTTAGTTTACTCCATCATATTGCTTATTTTCTCTGCTCTGCTGCAGGAAAACACACCAGAAGTGAATGCTTTATTCTCCCTGTCCAAGTCCTCTGACCAGACAGTGTCTAAGCTTGATGACAGACATCTGCAAATGTATGTTTAAAACACATAAAGTTAAAACAGAACCAAATGAACACCAGAAATCAGTTACTACAAGAATAAGCCATGCTTTGTGCACTGTTATTGGTCAGAGATCAAGGAACGTAAAGCAACAACTATTTCTGAGTGGTCAAAAAGCAGTAATTGCTCAATAGCGACCTGCACACATTCTTCCTATGGTGACCTGTTTAATTTTGCTTCCTAATGAGTGGCATTTCCTCATCTGGAGAGCCCAGCCTGTTGTCCCAGCTATAAAGAACTACTTAGGAACAGCCACACCTACCTGATGAGTGACAGCTCTGACCCCTTTATTAGATTCAACTCTATTATTCATGCTAAATTTTCTTTTGCACCTCCTCTTTTTTCCCTCCAGCAAACACAGAAGCAACGAGCCCTCACTCAGTGCTGCTGCAGGTTTCATATTTACAGCAGTGTCCAACTGCTTTCCTTCTTTTGAGTAAATGCTAGATACTGTCTTTTAACCCACAACTTTTTTTAAAAATAGAGGCATAAAACACAACGGGATAAACAAAAGCACAAGTAAATACTTGCTTTCCACACCTAACAGAACAAGAGTGGTGCATTTCTGATACTGATTCTGAGTAGCAATTTATCAAAAAGGCATAGAAGGCACAAAGCACACACTGCATCAAAAATAGAACTTCTAGAGGTGTTGGTTTGGTTTCTGAACCAGAAGCCCACACAGGTTTTAAAATAACAACTGGCTACTGTATTCATTTTGCAGGATTTTCTATTACTTCATAGCTGTATAAAATAAAATATTCATGTCCCAACTTTGTTCCTGCCAAGTACTGATGATATTTAGTAGTGGATGGGGAGCTGGACTGTATTTGTTCAGTATGGCAAAGGCTTCTTTGCCTACCGCACTGAAATTATTTTGAGATTTACAGAACATCTATGTAACCATAGAGAAAGCAGCTTTCCAGACAGGCCAGACCATGTTGTGAAGGGAAGCAGTGCTGACTCATGCAGACTGAATTATGGCAAATAAAACTTTGCCAACTGCTGAGCAGACACAAGGGTTTTACTTGCTATCCCTAGCTGCAGTGCAGGCGGGCAGAAACGCTCAAGCACACAGGAATTTCACAAGTGCCAAGTGCTGACAATAGCAGAGTAATGGGGTTAAGTAAGGTTATTTGTTGCAATTTTACAATCCTTATGCCACAACTAGTACCTTGGTAAGACAGAGTTGCAGGTTCATTTCAGACGCACTCAAGTTTTGATGCAAGCCAAGAAGCCACTCTAATCCCAATAGGCTGGGATCCCTATTGCATTTGCTACAAATGTGTTTTTTTTTTCCACAAATCTTTCACTTTTAGTTGCTAAAAACCTGTTATTTCATATATACTGTTGAGTTCTGAGGACCAGTACTACTTTTGAGTAGGGTACCTCTTGTGTACCAAATTATGTGCGGTTCGCTGGAATTACACATTGCTTTTAAGGGATGAATGACATAAATATTGTGAAAATTTGAAATAAATCTCAGATTTCAGAATGTTTCATGAGTTGCTGTGAAAAGGAAATTTTTTCAGATCCACAGATTTCTGGAAAGATGCAAGCATGCTATAAAACAAGTACATGCTATGATAAAGATAGGCAAAACAGTGTAAAACAGTTAAGTGAATTCATGGTTGATAACATAATTAATAAGAACAGAGACTCATTGAAAGGGCAAAAAGATCACTGTGGTTTTAAGCTGGCTAATGGAAGTCTACACAAAAGCTCTGTGTTGATGGAACTCAAGTTTCCCCTGATTGTGGCTCTTGCTTGCCTGGTGTAATGTTGAGAGTTTGAGGTGCTGCTGCCCCCGTCTGCCTGAGATCCTGCTGGACTTTTCCATGAAAAACAGAAGCAAAGGCAAATTCTTCCACCAGCTGCAAGTAATAACGTTGTGCTGTACCTCAAATCAGTGACAAAGTTGTTGCACTCAGGGGGTTGGATCTAATTTTGCATTCTTTCCCCCGAAAAGAGTTGACCTCTTAGATTTAGGGGTGTTTTTGCAGTTGAAAGTTGTTTTTGTCCAGAGGTAAGCCTGTCAGAGCAAGTCACTTTGTAACTTACATTGACATTAAAGTTTAACAGAGTTCAAGCCGGAGCTGTAATCAATGGAGTGTGAAAAGAAATCATACTATCATCCATTAAAGCTTCACTTGAATTTTCATGCAAGGTTTGTCTTGCTTTTATCCTGCTTCTTGCTTTTATCCTGCTTCTTGCTTTGGAAATGGGAAATCTATAACAATTTGCTGATCTACTTCACTGATCTACTCCGAGTCTTTCTGAAAATTCATTTGCCAGAGGAATTTTAACTGTGGAGTCACTAAAACACTTAAGAACAAATGATTCTAATATTTGTGACCAATAAATCCTCACCTGTCTGTTAACTTTAACCTTCATGGCTAAATAGTTTAAGGCAAAATTATCCCTTTGTCCTGTGTCAGCAGTGTCAGGAAAAGGACTTTTACTGCCTAAAAAGATAAATCCATCGGCACTTGGCACTGGCAGTCCTTCCAAGAAATATTGCACTGCATTGCTGTACTGAATTTGCTTTTCCTCTTCTGAACTGGGATATCATGGATTGGATGCCACTGCCCTGATTAATATCTTGGCACTTAGTGAGCATATTAACTGGAGAAACAACTGCAAACATGGCAGTTTCAACCTGCTGGAAAGACATAGAGTACAACAGTTGTGTCCCATGTTTCTGCCATGCTGAGGTCCTGGGTCATTTTGTCTTACAAGGACTCAGCCCAGTCCTGCTTGAGTAGTGCTCACTAGACTGACAGGATTTAAAATCAGATGAAAGAGAAGAAACACTTTAATACAGAGACACAGCCAGGGAAAGCAGCTCTGTCATTGTCATAAAGATGTTAAAGGTTCCTGGTAAAACTCCCATCTTTGCTTGGCATAATGAAGCCTTCATCAGTCCTGGAGTGGTAAATGAGAAACAGGGAACTTCGCGGGCATTATTCCAGGTAAATCTATATGTGCAAACTCTGCTTTGCCCAGGTTGCAGTGGAACAACTAAGTACACCTGTGGATCCCCAGACTATTCTTGACTCCACTCTTCAGTCAGAGAAACTATCCAGGGAAAGTCCATATCAATTCCACAGCAATAAAGCAGCTTTCAATCAGAGCCTGCAATAAGTCAATTTAAACACAAATCCATGGACAGGTTTAATTTCAGCATTTGCATAAGTACTTTATTTTTCCACCACACCCCCACTTTTTTTCAGTGCAGAAAATAAATAATGCTGCAAGGTGAATTGTGCTTCCTGAATTGTTAAAGTTTTTATAATCTTTCTTATTCACTAAGTATCCTTGGGCTTTATTTAATAACCATTCAGAAGCAGTGCTGAATAAAACATATATTTTAGTTTATTTTCTCTTGGGTTTTTATGTTATTTTTACTGTAACTGGTGCTTCACAAATGCACCTTTTTCTTCACAAGATTTCTGAGGCAAGTTAATATTAGTATCTTCATCTTACAGATGAAGAACAGAAAGGTGGAACAATTTGAGCAAGAACATTTCAAACATTTGCTATTCTTGGATACATCTCTTGGGACACAAAGGCTTACTTGAAGGACTTGCTCTGCCTGGTTTCATGGTTTCATTTGGAGTGGGATGCATTTTCTTTCCACAGAGCAAATCACACACAGCTCAAGTCAGCACGGCAGAAATCAAAGGCTGGTACAAGCTACAGTGCAGCTCCTCTCCAAGCAAACCAATTTGTCATCACTTGTCACATTCCCACCTTCCTTCTGTTCCCAGCCATATGTTCCCCTCCCCTTCCACCAGCACTGGCACCTGCCTGACTCCTTCTGTGAGCTCAGCCTAAGGAAAGGGAGAAAAATGTGTGATCACTTTTTGCCGACAAGCTACAGAGTCAGTTTTGCATTTATAACAATCATAGAATCTTAGAATAACTTGGCTTGGAAGGGACTTTAAAGATCATCTAATGTCAACAACTCTTTCATGGGTAGGGACACCTTCCACTAGACCAGGTTGCTCGCAGCTCCCTCCAATCTGGCACTATAAAGTACATTTATTTGTTTTTAGTGTATGTTATTACTATTTCTAAAATAGCTATTTTATTTATGTGTAGTTACACATTAGTAATTACATTTCAATTTACTATTCATTTACATAATACATAGCAATCACAAAAGTTTATAAATATTCATTACTAATTATCGCCATATAATTTACATATAACTTATGCATATTGAAATAATATATCATCATATATTATTTATAAATTACATTTTATAATACCAGAATTCCATAAGCTTTCGATGGTACTGCGGCGGAGGGGGAGCCCCCACCCAGCACGGCAGCCCGTGCACTGATGGGCTCACGGCTCATGAAACAAGTTATATTTTTAGGCATCAATAAATCACCAAAAAACGCCTTTTACCTTTTTTACACCTTCCCCTTCCCCCCCTCCATCCTCCGTCCGTCCCGAGCTCCCGCCCACCCGCGGGCGGGGCGCGCCGGGGTCGCCGCGCGTGCGCGCCGGCACCCGCGTTGGGATCGCGGCCGTCCAACTTCCCGCGACCGCTTGATTCCTGGGAGTCATTCCCGGGTGCCATCCCCGGGTACCGTCCCCGGGAGCGATCCTCGGCAGCGATGTTCCGCCGTCCCCCGCGCAACTTCCGCGGCCGGCGGCGCGCAGCCTCCAGCGGCAGCAGCGAGGACGAGCCGGAGCCGCAGCCCGAACCAGAGCCGGCCGCAGCCCCGTCCCCAGACTCTGGCGCCAGCTCGCCCTCAGAGCGGGAAGCGGAGCCGTCGGAGGCCGGGGGCGATCCCCCCGCGGAGGAGCCGGCCCACAGAGCAGGAGCGGGCCCGGGCCCGGGGCAGCGCCGGGCCGGAGCCGCAGCCGGGCCGGGCCGGGCCGGGAAGGAGCTGCTGAGCTTTGGCAGTGAGGAGGAGCGGGAAGGTGAGGAGGGATCGTGTGTTTGGGGGTGTGTGGGGTGTGTTTGTTTGTTTGTGTGTGTGTGTGTGTGTGTGTATGTATGTGTGTCCTGCGGAGCAGGGCCGGGGCTCCGGGACTGGGCTGCCTTGCGCTCCCGCCTCAGCGAGCCCCGCGCTGGGCGCCCTGCTGCCCGACTCTCTTCAGTGATGCCCAGCAATAGGATGAGGAGCAGTGTCCAGAAACTAGAATAGAAGAGGTTCCACCTCAGCACGAGGAATAACTTTTTTACATCAAGGGTGGCAGAGCACTGGAACAGCTGCCGAGGGAGGGCGTGGAGTCTCCCTCTCTGGAGACATTCCAAACCCACCTGGACACATCCCTGTCTCACCTGTTCCAGGTGATCCTGCCCTGGCAGGGGGATTCGCCAAGGTGTGATTCTGTGAAAAGTACTTTGACAATTTTTTATGTCCACATTCTTTCGGCCGGAAAGCATCTGAAATCTTCCTACAGCTGGAGAAAACCAGAGAGAACAAGTACTGTGTGATTCCATGACTAGTTAATGATGAACAAGCTTAAATAAAGGAAACTTAAGTGTTTAATTGACACTTCTGAGCTGTTACTGTAGTGGTTGATGAGGAGACACCCACCTTGGTAGGGACAAGCTACAAAGAGACCCTGCATTTCAGCAGTGCAGTGTTGCTGTGTTGAGGAGGCTGAGCTGTATCGTTTGTAACTAAGAGGTGGTCGATCATGAGTGATAAAGCCACACTAATATTTAGAATTAATCCAGCCAGAACTGAAGACTGGACACAGCCCGTAGTGCCATGGTCTTGTTTACATGCACTTTTGTATGTAGTACATACATATGTGTGTATACTGTTGGCTTTGTTAATGTTACTCAGAGTCACTTTGTTTTATCTGCTAGGTGAAGAGTTTTTTAAAGTTAAAAAACCATCCTTCAATGAAGTAACCTTTAGAATTAAAAAGAAGGAAAGCCTACTGCCTGCACAGACAGAAGCTGAAGAAAGCAAAAGTAAGTACTTTCTTAGTTAAATATTTTATGAAATAGGTGAAGAGTGATGTAAAAATACTGCTATTTGATGTTTTTTACTTGTTAATTGAACCCAGAATTATGCTTAAAATGTTAGTTTACTGGTTTATAATTGTAGTGTATTTGTGCTGAAATTATTTTCAGTTTGACCTTGGTAGATGATTATCAGAACTTGGAGGCTGTTCTTGAGAAAACCTGATTATGCAGAACCATGCACTACATCAAAGTTAACAAAGTTCTGCTAAGTTTATCCCTCAGCATCATATCTTTCAAACTATGGGCCAGGTATCCACTGCTTATTGCTGTCAGATTGCAATTTGTTCTGAGTATTGGCATTGAGGGAAAATGTGAGCTTTGTAGCATTTTGAATGATGAAACTTTATGTAAACATTATTAAATGGTGTGCTTTTACAGCATTTAAATGTTTTCATTTAATGCAGTCAGTAGGCTTGATTATTCTGGTAGTATCCCTAGTTTCATTGAAATATAAGTCAGTTGCCCAGAGAGGCTGTGGCTGCCCCATCCCTGGAAGTGTTCAAGGCCAGGTTGGATGGGGCTCTGAGCAACCTGGTCTAGTGGAAGGGGTCCCTGTCCGTGGCAGGGGCATTGGAATGATCTTTAGATCATCACTAGATGATCTTCAAGGTACCTTCCAACCAAAACCATTCTGTGGTATGTTTCCTGTTGGAATATTTGGAGATTGTATGTTTTAGAAATGCATCTAAAAGTTCTCTTTATGTACTCCCCTTTGGACCCCTCTGTCAATTCACAGATATACCATATTTGCTAATGTTAGATAAAAGTAAATTAGATTGAGATTGAGCAATAATTCATTTTGAGGTTGTGATACAGCTGGGATGGTAATTTTTCTTAGTAGCTTCTTGGAAAAGCATCATATTCTTGTAAAACGTGGTACGTTCTGTTGTTCAGTAATCTGATGATTTACTGCAAATGTAGTGGCAGATGAAGATAAATCAATATTTTAAAATAATTCGATTGTAAGTGGAGACAAGACCGATATAAATGTGTATAGTTTAACTAAGAGCTCCCTCATTGTTAATGCTTTAAAAAAAGTGCTTTCTAAATGCAGTTTTTCAAGTCAAGAATCCAAATATGCTGTGAGCAATCAGAATATTAATTAGTAGTTATCTGAGAGCTGATCTCATTGCTTTTGTGCATGTGAATACACTCTGGGTCCCAGAAGGACCCGCAGTCTTTCTATGGCAAGCATCATCAAAGATGCTTTTATTCAATACAAGAATTGGCTTGTAAGTGGCTGTCTTGGAATGTTACAATTTGACATGTTTTGATGAGAACAGGTGGAGATAAACAAGTGACCAATCTTTGCTGCAGCAATTTGTAAATAATTTCTGGTAACCACTTATGGCACATCATATTCCAGCAGCTGAAACTGAAATAATGGATCATGCTTTTTTTCCCCTATAATGCAGAAGTCTGTCAGTTGGAGCCTGGAGTTGGCAACACCAAAGATCCTTGTGAGGTGGAGAATGAAGATGAAACTTATTCTTCACTGAATGAGGACTACAACAGCTCAGATTCTGAAAATGAATCCAGCTCTCCACAGAGGAGGAAGGATTTATCGCCAAGTTAGTTCCCTGGCTTTTTTATTTTTTAAGAAAGCCATTTTAGACCATTCTGTGTTTGAAGTACATGACAAGTTAGGTGAGATGAGTTCCACTCAGCTTAAACCATCTAAGGTATGGGCATCTGTTTATCCTGAGTCAGGGCTACCCTTCTGGAAGAATAGTGATGGTTCCCACATATTTTTAGTTGCAAACGTTTGTTGTCTTTCTGTGCCAATTTTGGGAATGGAGCAGAAATTATAAGCACTGGTTATAGAAGAAAGGTAGCAGAAAATTCCTCTTTAGTGGTGCACAATTCCCTTCATGAGGTGAAAATAAAACCTCACTTTGAGGCTGAGAGCCACTTTTTCATCTCCTTATATTCTACATGGTAACCATGTAGAAAACCATCTTGTGTTCTGTATCCAGACTTGTACAGTGGTGCTGAACAGTTGTGATGATTGGCATTAGGTACAGAGTGTTGCTTTTAGTCTTTTCCTTAGATTTTCTCTCTCTTTGATGCAGGCAGTATCGCCAGTGCAGCTCACGTTGAGGCTGCTCGGAGGAAGCGTCACTTAGCCAGGACAGAGGCTGATTATCTTCCCCTGGATGTTTCAAACAGTCCTCAGGTGCCTCAGAGAAGAGGAAGCAGTGATTTGGAGAGTGAAGATGAGTCTGAAACAAAGAATCTGGATTTTGCTCCTAAAATGAAAACTCTTAGGCAGAGGATGACTGAAGACATGGGTGAGTTTGTGGTGTTTCTCCCAGAGGCTTTGTTTTAGTCTCTGGGACCATGTGGGACTTGTCCAGTAAGGAGTGAGGCTTTGCTCCTCAGGGCTCTTGGAAAAAGGCTGTACAGTTGGTACTTGAGGTTTATATGGGTCATAAACCTGGTTTAGGTCTCACTTGTGGTGGTGCAGGATACTTTGAGAAACATTTACAAAATTATTTTTGACCTTGTTGACTGCAAAAAAATGGCCTTGTATAAGGGACATTTACTGTGAGTAAAGTTACTGTAAGTCCTGCCTCCTGCTTCTGGTCTGGTGTTCTAAGTACTCTCCCTGTACTGACATTATAAATTTAAAAAATGAAAAACAAACAAACCAGCATTCCAGCCCTTCAGAAGTAAACAAGCCTACTGCATGCAAAACATAATTGGCTTTTCCATTGTTTTTATTCCCTTAGAGCTGTTTATAGTGTTGTTTATGAAGCACAGGTTTACTATAGTATTTGAATAAGGGCTATAAGGAATGCATAACTATGAGCAGAATCTGCCATTCAAATTAATGCTAATGAGATGTTTTGTATCTGTAGTTGAGTGTATATTCTGGAATGCTCAAGGGTTTGTTGGGTGTAATGTCACAGTCTATACTTATACTCTTGTTTACGTGTATTATGCACAGCTTTGCTTTGAGACATGAAAACAAGATGTTTGTATGCCTCCTACTGCAGTAGTAGTTGTCTGAGAAACAGTTGGGGAAATTAATGTTAGTGTGAATTCCACAAATCCCCGTAGCCTTTTCCAAGCCTTCCTTGCCTTTCAGTTTTGCAGTCCTCCATCTGCAGGTTTTCCATCTGCTGGTTTTTGTGTGTATCACTCTCAGTATTGGTTGGGAGACCCATTGTTGCTTTAGATGGAAGAGTACACAGAAGGGTGTAGTTACATCTAATAATGGTTGTTTTTAATTTCCAGTGTCTCTGGGTGATGGATCAAGTGATGATGAAGCGAAGTGGGAAGAACAGCAAATAAAGAAAGCTGTTAAACTCTCTCAGGTGACACATGTTTTCCTAATCATTGGAAGGTGCTTTTTGCTTATAGGCATAGCGTACTGTTCTATCTCTGTCCTGCCCTCTCATTAGGGAGGATTTTAGGAAGTTATTCCCTGGTTCTTCAGGGAAAGATGATTAGAAATATGGGAAGATAATAATGAAAGTCTGTAATCTCTGTCTGGCTGTTGAGAAGCAGTGTGGTGGTATCAGCCCCAAAGGCAGGTACCTGTTGTGATAAGAGATCACAAGCAGAGAAGAAAATTCTGAACTCTGATTTTTTTGCTGCTGTGCAAGAGATCTTGAAAGCAAGAGTATGCAAATAATACAAATGTTGCAAAGTTGCAATGCAAAAATTATTCTTCTAAATTTCTGTTGTCAGTCTGAGAGCTCTCTTCACAGTTCAGCAGAATGCTGTCTTTTTCCCAGTAAGCAATTGGCAAAGTAAGCTTTATTCTGATGTGCTGGAAATTTTGTTCTGGCTTGGATCACTCACTCTGGATCAGACTAGGAGTATCTGAATAACCAGCCTTTATTGAAGTCCAAATTGACAGTTGTAGAAATTTTTCCAATTTGGAGAGTAGAGGAGTGGGAGAAAGTTCTGAGACTGATGTTCAAATCCAGTATGATCTTAGGTCCTCATAGTCCACTTGCTTATGGAACAGTTAATTCTGCTTTTCAGGAAACAGCAGCAATTTGTATCCACAGACCTTGTTAGTTATGGACTTAATGCTTGAATTGATTGGGTTTTGTCTAGATTTTTTTGTGATTGAAATATGTATCTTTGTATCAGATGTCTAGTATTTAAATGATATGTCTTGTTGATCTTTAGAGTTGCAAAGGGAGAAATTGTGTAAATGGTGTATTAAAAATTGACACTTAATTCTTGTAGGAAATTTGTGATGATGCTTCTGTGTGTAAATATCAACCAACGAAACCCAAGTTTGATACCTCTGTTTCTCTACCACCTGTGAATTTGGAAATTGTGAAGAAACGACTGACTGAAAGGTAGCTCCTTAACTTACCAGTTGTCTGAGTTTTTGTTACAGAATGAGACAACAGCTTTGAAGTCTTATTCTTTTTCCAGAACATTGAGCTTTTTTGGGTTGTTTTCATGTGTAATGATGTCTGATGGAGTACTACAAATTTTTTACTTTATGTGGCAACACTTTGTTTCAGGGGAGCATTTGGACTTTCCCAAGAGTGTTTCTGTCAACTCGAACTTTAGAAAGTAAATTCATTTATTTGGCAGAAGCTGTTTCTGCTTACTAGCATTTCTTGGCAGGAGCCTTGGCTCGATGTTACATTTGCCCAGCAAACAGAACTTCATTGGGAGAGAGCAGGTGGAGCTGGCACTCCCACCCCTCCTATGGTAGTTCTTATACCAGCTGCAAAAATAGCCCAGTATTTCCTAAAACAGCCTAAGTTCTCTGCAGCCTGGCCAGAATGTGCCTGGATCTTTATCTTTAGTTGTGAGCCAGGCTGTGACTTCCCTTGAGCAGCTCAGCTGCTCTGTGAGCAGCTGAAGTGTCCTGGGTTGGACATGGGGACCTCCTGGAGGGTGTGTGGGAAGGACAGCTGGGGTCAGGCAACCCAAGGTAAGCCATCCCCTGTCATCCCTCCCAGCACTGGGAGGCAGCTGTTCAGATAAGTTTAGACAAGTAACTTAATACAAGTGAAATATAAATCGTGCTGTGAACTTGCACCAGGCTCTCTGTGTATAATCTTTGCTTTGTACAGAACATCAGTGATGCATTTGTCTAGAGAAGTGAAACTAAGTTGGACTAAATATTTTTGTGGAATTGTATGCTTTCTTAGCTTTAATCACCTGAAGGGAATTGAGTTAACTGAAGCAGGAGACGTACAGAATCAAATAAGAAAACATAACAATACAGCTGTCAAGAGTGGGCAACTTGTCTGGAAAACAGCAAGAAGGGGAGGGGGAACTTGTTTGCTGTAAACTTTGTAGATGTTTTTAACATATTAAGTGCTGAAATAGATTAATATTTTTTAATTTGTAGCACAGTAGAACACAATAGCTTAGTTCAGCTATTTTCTTTGGGAAGTGTTCAGGGAGGTGAAAGAAATTGTGGTCTGTGCCTTGATTCTGTTATAGGCATGCTCAAACTGAGCAAACAGGATATGTAAGATGTATAAGGAGAAAAGGATATGGGCTATGTGAGGAGGGAAGGGGTAAAAAAGAGAGGAAGCAGAGTTGTAATGTATGTAAATGTTTGTGTGCTACCTGTCTACTACAGACAGCTGTAGATGGAAGTTTTTGGTGTTTATCACACAATAGTAGGAGTTCTTGGTTGGTTTGTATTTAATAGTGAGCACATTATGAATGCTTACAGGTACTTCTGTCCATGCAACTTCTATTAACTGGTATGGACATGCTGATGTGAGCTGTAGTTTTTACCAGATTACATTGGGTAGAATCTATTTAATAATGTGATACCATGTAATTTTGGGGTTTGCGTTTTTGGGAAGTGTGGTGTATTGAGGAGTCTAGGTGAAATATCTATGGTGCTTTCAAAACCAGCACCACATAAATGACATTTGGGTCACCAAAGCATGATGTTTGTCCATACCTTGTGCTTCTGTAAATGTTGGCATGGGTAAATCTTTCAGTTCTGCTCAGGTCAAATGTAAGTGCTATTACTAGTACAGGCAAAGATTTTATGTGATTATAATGGGAAAAATGTTTTGGAATGCATCAGCTGTGAAGTGGCAATAGTTCTGGTTGTCTGGGTTTCTCTCTTTCAGGATAACATCCTTACAGGATGTGCACCGTGCCCACCAGAGAGAGTATGAAAAATACATGGAGGATATTGAGAGCTCAAAGATGTCTGTCCAGGAGTTGGAGAAGTCTTCAGATGCAGCTCTAAACTACAAATTCTACAGGGCCATGAAAACATATGTAGAAAACTTGATAAACTGTTTGAATGAAAAAGTATGTATATTTTCCTCTTTTTTTTTTTTAAGATGATAAAGGTGTATTCTGTCAGTGAAAAATGAGAGATACCACCCACTTAGAAATCAGTTCTATCAGAATCAAATTTAATTTAAATTTAATTTTGTGTCACTTTGCAGTTGTGAATTTCTTCAGGTAGCTCTAAAGAGAAGAAACGTTAGTGAACACATTTCCTTCAATGGCTAGTGCCTCAAAAGCAAACTGAAATAAAACAAGGGACACCAGCAGTGTCCTGGTGAACCCTTTTGTATGAAATCTTAGTCCTTGACGTGTAACTGGCATGTAGTTTGTGTTTTCAGCCTGAGAAATTCCCATGACTAGGAACTTACTTGTCAATCTATGATACTTCCGTTCTAATTTCACAGCTATACAAGAAAACCATGGAGATTGGTTTTCATTCATTCTTGTGAGATTTAAATCAATCGGAAGCCTGATTAGTGTTTATTGTATTGCAGCTGAAGGACATTAATGAACAGGAGTGGGCTGTACATGCCCTTCTTCAGCAACGAGCTGTGAAAGTATCGAAGCGAAGGCAAGAGGAGCTGAAAAACGAATCTGCTTATATTCAGCATCTGACAAGTTAGTGCAAAGTAATTTTCAGTGAGAAAATAACTTCTGTCTTTGAGCAGAAATACGGTTCATTTTTGGGTTAAGATTTTAATTGTCACCTTTGATCTCCCTTCCCCTTCCCGTTGTCAGTAGGCAGCTGTACCTCATTTGAATTCTTACTTCAGTAATGCCCATGACAGTGTTTTTTCTCTGGTTTAATTTCTCTGAATATTACATGGCTGAGTGCCTTGTCAATTTTTAGTTGTTCAGTTACCTACTAATATTTAAAAAGAAAAATGGGAGTCAGTTTTCCAGTAGGTCTCAAGTTGGAGAAAGCTTGCTTATTATGGAATGCTGTGAATATTTGAAAAGGCTGAATGTGTAATTGGCAATATCACTTTTACCTGAGAGTGTCTGTAAGTCTATGTGTGTGCTCCGATTGGAGATTTCAAGCTAGGAGGTGACACACACGTGGCGCAGCATGAAGAGAGAAGCTACTTTCTTTCTAAAAGAAAACTCTGTTTCAGTTACTGTAGGAAAAATTAGTACAGTTTTCTCAGCTTGTATTTTCTTTCCACACCAAGGTATTGTTTGTATGCTGTGTGAATGTCTAGCTGCTGCTATTTAAAAAACCCAAACAAACCAGAACTCCAAAACCAAACCCTTTAAAACTGTTTAGGCAAAGCTGAGAGCAATATGCTTGGAGCTGCTGGGAACAGATGGAGGCCAGATGCACTGGATCCTGGTAAACACTAAATCGTGTGGGTTCAGTCTTCTCACTTCAGGGGTTAAAATGCTGATGAGAGTAAGTAGCAGCCTGGATGGTCTTGTAAAATGGTGTGGCAAACTGACAGCAGGTGTAAGGAGAAAAGAGTAATGCCATAGTAAGAGTTGCAATTAAAATGATTTTACCTCCAGCTCATTACAAGCGAGACTGTACTTGCATATTTAGCAGCACATAGCATTGTTTTTTATGTTCCTAATTGCATTTAATATAGTAGAAAGGCTGTTTTTTCTTACATGATAGTACTTCAGTAGTAGTACACCCTTTCTCTTTGGCATGTTTTGCACATATCAGAAAGTTGTTAGTGCTACAAGGAATTTACTCTGACTTACTCTGGATACTGTTAGAGTTTTGATTAAGTTTGTTCTTTTGTTGGTTATTTTCCAAATTAAAAAAACAAAACCAAAACAATAGGAGATTCTTTGTTTCCTGATTGAGAAGAAAACAGGAACTTTAAAAACGTACCACTTTACTTTTGGCTGTTTCTGTCTTCTGATAGGTGGGAATGGCAAACCAACAAAAGGTGGAATGGAAGGTTATGAGAAAACACAGGTTCTGGAAATGTGTGAGCATCGAAGGTAACTCTTACGTAGAGGTGCACTTAGCTTTGATAAATGTGCTGTGCCCTGACTTCCTGTCATGCATGTAAACCTGTAGGATTACTATATGAGATTACACTAAAAATATTTCAGTATTTGCTTTCCAAAACTTGAAGTACATGGAAACCATCTATGTGTTAATGTCATTCTCTTCATATTGATTTGAACCTGAATGCTAATGGGGCTGGATATTTTAAATAAAAAATTCTTAAGTGAGACAAAACTATCAGGGGAGCTTTGTTCTTCCTATTTTAATTAATAATATTAACTTTTACAGAAGTATAGTTTTGTATTACTGTATAAATAGCAAAATTGGGCAGTATTGTTTCTGCTGGAGAGGCGGTGGTAAGTGAAGCAAATCAACCTCTACCCCAGGTCTGCTATCAGTGTAGGTCAGATAGATGCTACATTTGGATGTTACAGTGTTCAGAGATTGGTACCAATTTTTTTTATATTATTGGGAGCTTTGAAAGTTTTATAGTTGCAGTGGTACCTCAAGTCATAACTATACTTTGAGTAGCAAGTACCTGGAAATTTTACTGGATGAAAAGTGGTATAATAATAACAACTTCTCTCCAAGCAGTTAACTTTTAATGCTAATTGATGTGAATAGCTGTTTTAAAGTATTTAGGCAGTGTCACTTCCATATAATTTATCATTTTCCTGAGGTAGAAATTCAAACCATTGTTTTGCAGCCTGTTTTTCTTGATGCCATAGCAATAGTTTTTAGAACCCCACTGGTACATGGGTGCTATTGTCTTTTGCCTATAGGTGTTGAACAAGTGATCCAGGGCTGATAGGACAGTGTGAGAGCTCAGTAGACGCACACTAAACTGTCAGACAGGATCCAGTTCAACACCATGTGCTTAGTGTTGCAGATGGGATGAGTTGTTAGCCTCATCAGTGGTGATGAGGTGAAGGGTAGGTTATTGCAGGCTCATGTGGGAGGCCAGAGATGTTACTCTAAACTCTTGGATGTGAGTGTCCAAATCTCCTTTTTCTGCAGTTTGGGAGTCCTTTTGGTTCCACAGTCACTGTTGCTCCCCATTGCCTCTCCTTAGGCTGTTGTTCTCACGACTTGTTTTAAGTACATTTTTTGAAGTTGGATTGTTTTCTTTAAGCTTTCTCCTGCACACACAGGAGAGGATAACTCATCTGAGTTCATTCCAAAATGCAGGACTTGCAGGAGGCAGGCGAGGGAGCAGTCAGGAGAAGGAGATCACCACGAGGGCTTGTCGAGTGATGAGGAGCTGACTCCCACAGAGGTGGACGAGTTTCAGAAGAGAAGAGGTTGGTTGAAAAGTCCTAATGTGATGTCCTAGAAGAAGATCTCTTGTTGATACTTCTTTAGTGATTTTTTTAAGGGAAAGTAGAGGAATACTTCATTTGAATTCCGTGTTTTTATTTGCACACTGTAGAAAAAAATGCACCCAGGCAGTGACTAATGACTTGGGAAGAATGAATGAATGGTTGTAGATTCTTGTGGTATCAGTTATGTGGTGGCGGCACTATACATGGCTTTTTAAACTAGAGGTAAGCTCTGTCAGATTATGCCAAAACTGATCTGGCAGTACTCAGTGCAGTGCTGCAACATGTTTTGTACAGTCAATTTATTTCCTGAAGCTGGAGAGTGAATTAAAGGTTGGTGTTTTAATTACCTTGAGTGAATGGATGAAGAGAAGGAGGGAAAGGCATAATAGTTTTTCTTCACATAACAGCAGAAGAGTTTTCATGCCTGAAATTGTATCATTCTGGAACAAAGTTTGAAACATATAAATCTGTGAAATAGATAATGAAGAAACTTGCCTTTCCTTGGTCTTCTGACACTTTTTTTCTGAAACTGGGTTTTTGTGGGAGGAGTTTTTAAACCATTTCAATGTCAGATGTGTCAAAGATAAATAACAAATGCAGTTCTCATAAAAATATCTCTTATGTCCTATATAAACTCTTCAGCTTATGCCTCAATAAGTTCTGTGATTGTTTCTTTTTATTTCCAATGAATATTATCCATAGATAACGTTTTAGAGGATAGTAGGAAAATCTTTGAAGATGTGCATGCAGATTTTTGTGACATCAGAAAAATCCTATTGAAATTCCAGGAATGGAAAGAGAAGTTTCCTGACTCTTACTGTGATGCTTACATCAGTTTCTGCCTGCCTAAGCTATTAAATCCATTGATCAGAGTTCAGTTAATAAGTTGGAATCCTCTTGAGGTGGGTGCATCAGCTGAAATTCTTGTTAAAAATTTTGTGTGTGTGTATGATGTATTAATATGAAAAATGATTTTTTTCTATACATAGCACAGTGCATTAGAAATTAAGAAAGCTACTGTTTTGTCTCAAAAACTGAAGCATGTTGTGCAATCTTCTTAGCTTTCCCCTTTCTATTTGCCACACCTCCTGTAAAAAACAGTTCTTCTCCTGGGTTCTTTGAAGACACTTGAATAATCCCACCCATTAAATTGTAGCTTTAAATCTAGTTTTGCTGTTTGGCCCATTCAGTGATGAGGGTGCACCTGAAATTAAGTGGGGATTTGGGGTGTTACTGGATAGAGCTTTTCTCTTAATGCTGACCAGCTGAACAATTAACAGGAGTCATCTTTCAGCAGAATCATACAGAGTTGGAAGAGATGTCCTGGTTCAGAGCTATAGAAGAATTCAGTGATGCAGAAAATGTATCTGAATCAAAAAGAGATGATGATCATGATAAAGAAGTTTTGCCAAGAGTGATTGAAAAAGCTATTCTTCCCAAAATTACAGGTATGATAAGATTTTACTGAAAACGTTCACTGCAGCTATACAATCAAACCTTAAATAAAAATGATAGTATCAAATAACATTGGTGATACCACAGTACTCCAAGATGTAATGATTTTGTGGGGTGAGGTGGCCTCTTCAAAATTATTGTGAGAGGCTGAGGTTGTCATATATTTACTTCTGTTACATTGTAATGGCTTGAAAATAGGGCAGATAAGTACTTGCATATTATGAATGAAATAAATTCCTATTTTTTTTCAGCATTTGCGAAGAGTGTGTGGGATCCTTTATCTACTTCACAGACAAAGAACCTTGTACAGCTTTGTAATAACATCTTTGGAAAACAAATCCTTTCCAAAAATGAGTCCAGCCGAGCAAGAGAGGTAAAAGCTGTGGTACCAAGAAAGTGGAATTCACTCACTGTGTGTAGTTTTGTGTGTGCTCCTATGGGTACTGAGAACATTCTCCTGAAGTTGTTAGGTTCTGATTAATTCTTTGTTTTGTTTCTTTATATTAAGATGATTTAACAGTTAAACTTCCAGCTCTCTGATTCTTTCCTTGTTGAAGATTATGGGGCAGAAATTAGCTACTGTTTGTAGAAGAATTCTGCCTGTATCTATCCAGAACCTGTTTGTAGATCTAATCTTCCTTCGCTGCAGTTACAATGATTTGCATTTTAATTATCTTTCCAAATTTGACCTTTAAATGCTAGCAGTGCTTCAGTGGTCCATTCCTTAAGCTTTTATTTATAAAGTAGGCCTAGAATTTTAAAAGTTGAGAATCCCCAAAGGTTGGTTAATTGGTGAGGAGAAGAACTCCTGTGTAATCCTAGCAATCCTTTAGTACTTAGTTTTATATACACAGTCACTCTAGGAAGCCCTTCTTAGCCTGATTCTGGGTTTATTCTGATGTAAATCAGGAAGTTTATCTAGTTAAAATGGGATGGATTAAGTGGTGAAATGGGATGGATGTTTGGGCCCTGAATATGAAAAGAAATATTTTAAAGAAAATGTTTATGCCTTCCAAAGTTTTCTGTTTGGAACTATGGCTTAAAGTCCAGTGATACAATTGATCTTAGCAAGAACTTAAAATAAATAAATAGGCTTAAAAAAACATAGGTGGCAGTCTGTGGCACCTGAATACACGTTGCTCAAAAATGCATACTATCCTAGCTGGTGATTTTTTTTTTTCTAAACATAGAATTTAACATCTTTTAATGGAGATCCCATGTGTATAACTTATTTTGGTTTTAATCTGTACAGTTTTCCTGCTGCCTTGCAGATTAATGTGCAAAAAAAAGGCTTCACCTAGGGATATATCTTAGGGATATAGCAAAACCCTCTAGGCTAAGCCTATAGATAATTACAGCTGTGATTTGTCTGCTGTTTCTGTTTTTTTATTCAGGATCTCAATGTGTGTTATGTACAAATGCAGCTGCACTTATCTCTAAGATATCAGACCTCTGGATGAACTAAATATAAATAACCTTTGAGGTTGTTACAAATGGAATACAAAGTCTTTCTTCTGAGGACATATTAATAATTCTTTTTTAATAGGATTTGATGAACGCAGTTATCCTAAGAATGAAGAAATCTGTAGAGGAAGACGTCTTTATTCCTCTGTATCCTAAAAGGTAAGCTGACCCCGTGACTCTCTTAAGTTTGTATTTTTTTTAGTTCCTCTACCTTTCTCCCCTACAGATAGAGATGAAATACTGCAGACGTCCATGTCTGAGAGATGTCTGTTTATCTTCTTTTAAATCAAACAAAAAATAATCTTAATTTTAACTTTTTCTTCCAATGACCAGCACTGTGGAAGACAAGTCGTCACTACGTTCAAAATTTCAAGAAAGACGGTTTTGGTCAGCTGTTAAGGTAATAGGGCTGGTTTTGTTCTGTTTGTCCTCTCTGAAATTCATTTCACTGGAAATATTAACATCCCAGACAATATTCCAGCTTTCCTGCTATTCATGTTGCCTATCCTCCTCCTTGATTCAGAGCAGGTTAATTTTCAGGTAACTTAACCTCAAGGTATTTTACCTTCACAAACACAGCCTTACACCACCCTCAAAAATGCCAATTGTAAGGATTGTAATTGTAAGGATTCATAGTGATAGAGGCAAGAGAAAAAAACCCTCAGTGCCTAATAATACTGACATGAACTACAAAATAATCTTTGTGATGCCACAAACAGTAGCATCATCATGTCATGAGGGACTGTGTGTAGTCTTGTCCTGAGCAATTGTAGTAACTTCCTCACTTCTGTCATGGATTCTCTGACAGTTTCCTTAGTTGCCTTCTGTACTTAGCAAATTGTTAAACCTCCTAGAAGGGTCAGATGTTCTTCCAACTATTGGGAGGTCATATATACATGTATCCACGTGTATCTATACATATATATAGATGCACTTGTAAAATTAATTTGGTTATTTACTCTATGCAGTTTATTATTGGCTAACTGATGGGAAGTTTGGAGAGTGTAAATCCTAGAGTTTGAGGACTTGAATTGGATGCACATATTACCTTTCTATGTTTTTCTTTTATGAAACTTTTAACAGTTTTAGCACACTTATAGCCAGCAGCTCTACAGATTCTTTGTTTCTTCATTACTGCAGCTGCTCTTCAATGTTGTTCGTTGGGATGGGATTGTCCAGGAAGACAAGGTCCGTGATTTGGGACTGAGCAAGCTGCTGAATCGTTACCTTCTCCTGAACATCCTAAACACACCACTAGGGCCGGATAATATAGAAAAGTGTAATAAGGTAAAAGATAACATTCATTGGAAGAGGGTGTATGCTAAAAGCCTTTTGTTTTTCATGAAGTGGGGTCAAAACTGAAGATGGATTATTAAAAAAAAAAGAAAATTTAAACATTTAAAGTTTAATTTTTTCTTTTAACAACCTTGCTGCATAAGAGCATTTTAGAGCAAATACTGATTTGTAGGTTCTTAAGCAAAACTACTTGGAGAGATAATCAATGTTGGCTTGAAGGAAAAAGCACATTAATGACTGAACCTGTTAGAAATGATGTGACTTGGTTATATTGAAGTACTTGCTTCTCCAAATATTGTGTTAACAGGTGGTTGCATGCCTCCCAGAAAGATGGTTCCAAGATCTCAAGGGTGGATCAGCTCTCCCTGAATTACTGAACTTCAGCAAGCACTTGCTGCAGTGTGCCCGTGCGCTACACAAGGACAACCACAGGTAATGGATGAGGCTGTCCTTGAGATTCAAGTGCTTCCCCAAATACTTTGTGTTAAAATTTTTAAAAATTCCTTAAATATCATATATTTGACACTTTCAAGTATGCTCATGTCATGTATATATCTATCTATATAAAAGAAAAGATTGAGTCTAATGTGAAGGAGCACTTGAGCAGTCCTTACTGTGAGAGTTCAAGGTGGTTGACATTGGGTCCTGTTAATGATCAGAGTAGCCAAGGTCATGAAACAAAAATGGTACTTTAGATAGGTTCATAAAAGTCTCTCAATTGCCATCACTGCTATGGGTTTTTTTTCTTTTTTTTATTAAATAGTGATGAAACAAAAGAAGTTCTTCTCCTGCTGGTGAAAATTGGAGCTCTGCATATTGTAGAAGACTTCATTGAAGAGCATAAACTTGAACACCTTAAAGCAGTAATTGGGAAATAGAAATCTTTGAAGGAATGCTTACATTACTGGAACAAGCCTGGTATTCACACTAAACCAGCTCTAATAGGAAATTTAATTAGTGGATCCTGCCTACTCCAGGTAGTGGTAATCACTGTCTTGGTGTTAAATACATCAGGTGTTTTTTCCAAATGTCTTTTATGGCCATCTACTCCTAGATTAGGGAGTATTTAGAAGTTGCAGTTGTCAAAGCAATGGTTCAGGCATTCTAAAATGTGCGACTGTGCTTTACTGCTGTAGGGAAAGAATTCTGCAAACAGAAAGTGCCTGTGAACTTCATCACTGCTAGCCAGTAGACAACCTGACAAGTTATTTTCAGTATTAATTGCTAAATACCATTCTGACTCAGCAGCCACTTGTGGTCCACAGTGATTTTGGTAGGGTTATTGTTAAGCCATTCTTAGTGAAAAGGAATTCATGATGCCTCTGATAGAGAAACAAGGGAGGTCAGTGTGCAGGTGAGGAATCAGGATTTTCATCACAGACATTGTGATGATGAGAAGAACAGAACAACTTCAGTTACTTTCTAGTAACTGGAGTTCTAGAAATCTCCCTTTGCTTTCCAGTAAGCTCTACAGAACTTTACTTCTTCATATCCTTATTAGGATATTATTTCTAATGTTTTATAATTTTGTATATTATTTCTAATGTTTTATAATTTTGTATATTTGCAATAAGTATTGTTGCAGAATAACAAGGATGTTTCATTGTAAAAACTGTAGTGCATCACAGAATCTGTATGTTTGTGACTATTTCTCCAAAATCTTGTGGGAATAGAATTTTAATATTGTAGACTTAATCCTTATGCCTTTATTTTTTTAAGTTAAAAATATATTTTTATAAAATACTTTAATTGTAAATAGGTTTGATCAGTATTACAGACAAAAGATTAAAAATAATTTGGGTTGTTTTTGAAAATAAAGTATTTTACTGTGGTAATGACTCTTACAGTTCAATTCTTTATCAGGTGACAAAAATGTTATTAAGATGCATGACAAAAACCCCACTCCAGCTCCACTCACCCACAGTAGCTTCAGGATTTATATTGCAAATACTGCTTTCTAATAATCAATCTCTGCTGTTTTTCCTCTCAGAATGCCAAAAAAATGCAACTGTTGATCAGCAATCACCACAAGCTCATGATCTCATTGCTTTTCTCTTGTTCTGCTTTGCCTCATCCCAGCTTGTCTCTAGCACCAGCCTTGTGCTATGACAAAAATGTAATTGATGTTCTGTCACAGTTTAGTTCTGTAGATGTTTGTTTCTGGAAGAAAGATTCCTTGTAATGAGTTACATGCATTGGGAGGGCAGTGGACACTTGAGCCACAGAAATCTGTTCACACTGAAGTCTGGAAAGGTTAACTTTATTGTTTGCTTTGTCTGTGTATATACAAAACTTGACAATTGATCATCCATACAGTAAACTAAAATATTAATTTTCTCAGGAATTCTAGACTGTAAGAAACATTATTATTTTTCAAGTTCTTCACTCAGTTCTTTCCGAATCTTTGCCTCTATTTTTGACGTATCGTATTCTCTCAGCATGTCAAACTCCAGCCATGGCTGGCTCCACTTCTGTGCTGCTTTCATTTTATGTTCTGGTAGCTCAAACTTTATTCCTTTTATATTGTATTTGGGTCTTTCCCACCGTTTTGACCATGGTTTGGGTTTCATTCGTACCTGAAGCTAGAGTGAAAGATTAAAAAATTAAAAAAACCCCGAAACAATAAAAAGGTATTAAGGAATTAGATTTTTTGATTGTGATCTTAGAGAAAGGTGACAACTGCTGCTCTAACAGGAGGAAAATAAGAGAAAACTGACCAATGTGTCAGTGTGTTTATTACTTTATGATTGTTATCATAGTATCTTGTAAAACTTTTTAATTAACGCTGTCTTGATTTATCAGAGTCCTTAACTGAAACATAAATTGAAGCTAACTCATCTTTTGTAGTTTTGCTCCTTGTTAAGAAAAAATAGAAGTAGCATGAGAGGGAAAGGGAGGAATTATCATACTGAGTTGCTACACAACACTCTGGCAGGGCCTGATAGTTTCTAGATCTTGCCTGAGATGCAGATTTTAGGTGACTCTTCCATCTTTCTTACCTTGTTTCCTGACACCAACCACTCCTGAATCAGTAACTACATTAACAATAACATTCCTGTAAGAAAAGCTTTCCCCTCTGCACCATTCTACAGAGGAATGTGGAGGCTTCTTCTCTGTGTATGTCTTCAAAATTAACTCCAGAGGATGGTAGGTGTTTCTCACCATTCTTTCTTTACAGAAATGGCACAAAGCCTTGCCTGATTTTACCTACTTTTGTCAGCCGGTAACTGATGTAGCAACGAGCTGCTACAGCCTGCCAGGATAACAGTCACTAATGGAAGTTTTAAGTAATCCTGTGCTTTCCCACTGAAACACGTGGCTCCTACCTTGTTCACAGGAATTTCCTCGTGGTCCATACGAGGCACAGGTTTCATATTGAGATCGAAAGTGCTGTACTCAGGGAGGGCGTCTCGCAGGTACATCAGGTTCTCATCCAGCCTCTTCTCCAGCTTCAGCACCTCGATTGCCTGGATTCGAGGACTGTACAGTTCGTAACAGATTTCAACCCCTTAGAGACAGAAAACCTGGTTAATGAACCAAATTCAGGAGAAATACTAACACCCAAACAGTATTGCTTCAGTTACATATTCCTGTATCATTGAAAACTGCTTTTTAGTCCTCAGACCACTGCAGTGCTGTGTGCACTTGTGATAGCACTCATGCACTGTGTCTGCACGTTTCTTTGTAAATCAAATCTTTGATACAGCATGGCTTATGAGACTTGAATTGCTCAAATTTATGGAAGATGAATTGGGTTTTAAATTTGATTTCCTTTTGGTTACAATCGCTGTTAATTATGCATCTCCGTGTAGGTGTAGTGTGTATGAAGAGACGCCCACCCCTTTCATATTTGCCCTCAGAACTCCACTATTTGCACTGCCCCTGATTTTGTCATAATCCAGAATATGAACCTGTGATAAAACTTCTGATCTGTTGCTTGTTAAGCAGTTCACATCTACATCCCGAGTTCATGAAAACACACAGTGCTCAAACTCGGCTGGTATTTACATGACAACAGACAGCCCAGGCTCCGACATAAGCACAACCATCACAGAATGTCTAAAAATTACTGTGCAGTTCTATGCCTTCAAGTACAGAGCACATCAACATTTCTGTGTGCACAGTTTTAGACTTGCACAGTACTCTAACAGGCAGACTCATACTTTCACTTCAATCTGCTGTTTTCCTCCCACAGACTAAATTTCTACGGCATAACTCATTTTTTGCTGAACACTTGCAGCATAATTACCACAGTGAACCCCCACCTTGGTCTTCTATGACATTTCGAAGGACAAAGGTAGCGCCGAGTCCTTTGCCTCCCCTTTGGATGCAGATCCCAACAAACCGTTTGGATTTGTCACTGGCGTAGGGATCTGCAGTTGTCACAGCGAGTACACTGCCTGCCAAAAAAAAGGATTAAAATAAACAGCCTGTCCCAATTAATATGTACCAAAATGTGGCAAGAGTCAGGCAAAGAGCATCTATTCGGGTGCATTTTGAAAATATTTTTGTTTCCCATCAGAACTGCCAGAAACAGAAAAAACTGCTAATGTGACCTGAATTGACACAGGTTGAAGTGGTACTGGAGGTTAACTGCAAATTTTCTTCACCATGATTTTTTTTGCTCTTCCCTATCCAAATTGAATATACTTAATCTAATGTATTTTTCTTTTTTCTTTAGCTCTACTGGTAAACCATCTGCTCAAGTGCCAGGATGGAAAAAAAACCACATAGGGAACACATTAGGATTACTCTTTTAATGAGTCAGGATGTAAATACGAGATTAAAATATGAAGTATTATGTACAGAAATGCATCCTAGTCAATCTAACACACCTGAGACTCTATGTTTTATGCTGTTCTACATATGACCACACTTTCTAACACCCCACACAATGTAAAATACTGACAGAATTATAAAAGTTTTAGTGCTGACACTGACCAACATAGAATTCTGGGATGTTGAACACTTTTCTTCTCTGTATCATATCCTTCCTTTCTATATAGTATTTAAGAGGATCTGTTCTCCCTCTGGGAGGTATAAATTCAGGGCTCAGGAACCTGTAAGAAAAGCCAAACTTTTAAAAGTATGAAACAAAAGCATTTGCATAAAAATACAAGACAATTCCAAATATTTGGCTTAAAAATTATCAGCTGTTGCCTTTTCAGAGATATGAACTGCAGTCTGTGAAGTGACCACTTTTATTTAATTATTGTTTTTTGTTATCTAAAAGGAATTTTTGTGGGGTTTTGATGTTGGTTTGGTGTATTTATGTGGTTTTTTTGTTGGGGTTTTTTGTTGTTCTTTTAAACAGACTTTTTCCCAAACCAGTAACACGTGTTGCTTTCAAAGGAGCTGACTGAAAGAAGATAGTTCAGTTAGTGCTGTCACAGCTTAGAAAGGTTATTTCATGGATTAATTGTAATCCCCATGACAGAACACTTATTATTTGTTGACTTTATAGTAACAGATATGGAAGAATCTATTACAGTTTTCACAAATTGATTCTACAGGACACACCAGATAAATATCCTTTTGTGTTAAAGCAGCTTAAATGGACTGGTAAAACTATTTTCTGCTACAAAAAAAATTAAACCATGCCAAAGAATTTCCCCATGACCTGGACCTCAGTTATCTGACTTCTGAGTTGAGTGCACACTCCCTGACATGGATTGGCTTGAGCTGAGAACCATTTCCAACAGATATTTGGATGTGCTCACTCTGGTTTGGATGGCAAGACCACCTGGCCTCAGAGTGGATGGATGAAGGTGGACTCAATTCAGTTGTACAGATGCATCTTAAAGTGAGGTTTTTTTCAGGGGGCAGATGAACAGTACAATATCACCACTCTTCTTCCAAACACAGCACTGCAGTTTGAACCACTGGGTCATTTAAAGCAGTGAAAATTTGGTTTAAAACCCAGGGAGGTTATGGATGCTCCAGTCCTGGAAGCATTCACAAACAGGCTGGACGGGACTTGGAGCAACCTGGTCTAGAAAGAGGGGGGTTGGAAGATGATCTTTAGGTCCCTTCCAACCCAAACAATTCTGTGATTACACGAAATGGGTTGAGATGACACCAAAAATACCCCGAATGAGACATCTCATGAAGGCTACCAGAGACATCAGGTCCATGTCCCAGCCAGTGATGCACGTGCTCACAACTGGCCTTGAGGTCCAAGGCAAAGGCAGACACAGGACCTGTGTCCCTGTCACCCCTGGCACACTGAAGAGATGCCTTTAACGAAAGAGATGCATTTAACAGACATCATTTCACACATTAACCTGAAATTTTCAAAAGTACTTACTGCTCTACTTTTTTTTTTTCATGTTTCATTGCTTTCAGAAACTCCAGAAACCGTATTCTAGGGCTTTTTGAACATATTTCAACACAAATTGTCTTTGCTAAAATTTTACAAACTGTGGGGTTTTTTTGTGTAATAACGCCTTGACTCTTCAAGTAAGTGCTCACACAGTGGCAATCGTGAGCACAGCCCAGGTGAGGCTCCACAAGCTCAGGTGTGCAGTGGGACCCCCTCACCTCCTCTCCTCCTTCTGCGTCTTCCTGTCGATAATGACGGGCTTCGGAGGCGGCTGGAATTTCGGTGGCTTTCCATCGCTGCTCACTCGACACCCCGATAAAGAAAAACACCCTGTAAAATACAAAACAACGTTTAATACACCCGTGATTTCAAGCTGAACCGCCCCCACCAAAGCAGGACCTGGCACCACAACCCGCCGGCTAGGCCAGGGAGGGCAGGAGCCTCGTCCCCCCCGCTCTGTGGGCCAGGGAGGGCAGGAGGAGGATGCCGAGCAGGGGGGAGGCCCGGGGGTGCCGGGGGATGAGGGCGAGGGCCCGGGAGGTGCTCACGGCGGGGCAGGGCGATGGCGGCGCCCCTCGACACCAGCCTTCCACAGGCGGCCGCCATGGCGGCTGCGGCGCGGCCGGTACGGCGAGCGCGGGGGGACAAAGCGCGGCGGGACGGAGCGCGGAGACCGTGCCGCCTCACGGGGCGGTGCTAAACGGGAGCGGGTTCAGGTTGGATATTGGGAAGAAATTCCTCGCTGTGAGGGCGGTGGGGCGCCGGAGCGGAGTGCGCGGGGAAGCTGTGGTCTTCCCATCCCTGGAAGTGATCAAGGCTGGGTTGGATGGGGCTGGTTTAGTGGGAGGACATTAAAGATCCTCCCAGCCCAAACAGTTCTGTGATTTAAGGACGAAGGGAAACAAAGCGGCCCCTTTCATCTCCATCCCTCAGGGCGATTTGGGG
>VWZS01008698.1:0-235967 GCA_013397075.1 Rhabdornis inornatus | reverse complement strand
GTGCAGTGGGACCCCCTCACCTCCTCTCCTCCTTCTGCGTCTTCCTGTCGATAATGACGGGCTTCGGAGGCGGCTGGAATTTCGGTGGCTTTCCATCGCTGCTCACTCGACACCCCGATAAAGAAAAACACCCTGTAAAATACAAAACAACGTTTAATACACCCGTGATTTCAAGCTGAACCGCCCCCACCAAAGCAGGACCTGGCACCACAACCCGCCGGCTAGGCCAGGGAGGGCAGGAGCCTCGTCCCCCCCGCTCTGTGGGCCAGGGAGGGCAGGAGGAGGATGCCGAGCAGGGGGGAGGCCCGGGGGTGCCGGGGGATGAGGGCGAGGGCCCGGGAGGTGCTCACGGCGGGGCAGGGCGATGGCGGCGCCCCTCGACACCAGCCTTCCACAGGCGGCCGCCATGGCGGCTGCGGCGCGGCCGGTACGGCGAGCGCGGGGGGACAAAGCGCGGCGGGACGGAGCGCGGAGACCGTGCCGCCTCACGGGGCGGTGCTAAACGGGAGCGGGTTCAGGTTGGATATTGGGAAGAAATTCCTCGCTGTGAGGGCGGTGGGGCGCCGGAGCGGAGTGCGCGGGGAAGCTGTGGTCTTCCCATCCCTGGAAGTGATCAAGGCTGGGTTGGATGGGGCTGGTTTAGTGGGAGGACATTAAAGATCCTCCCAGCCCAAACAGTTCTGTGATTTAAGGACGAAGGGAAACAAAGCGGCCCCTTTCATCTCCATCCCTCAGGGCGATTTGGGGTGTGGCAGGAGGAGAGGGGCAGGTGCTGTCATGGGATGAGGGGCTGGAGCTCCCAGTGCATCCCCTGGGATCAGCGGCGGTGGCTCCTTGGACATCACAGAGATCCACCACAGCTCATGAATCCTGGCTTTGCCACATCGAAGTGGTGATATGTTTTCCAGAAACACACTTTCTTCTGTTTGTTTGCATGATAAAAACACTCAACTAAATTGTTTTTTTTGAGGCCATTGTTATCTCTGTCCATAATTCATATATCCCGCAGTCCTAGTGCTTTTCACCAATATCAGTTTAGAAGGTATTGTATGCAAAAGTACTGTAGAGGTACTTTTAATATGTTTGTGGCAGTCAGATTTCCGTGGCCATCAGTCTGGATTCAGTTAGTGGTTACAGAGGCAGGAGGAAGGTGAATTTTAAATGCAAGTCTATAAATAACATCCTGCTGTTTAAACTTTGCAGAGATTCACTTCAAAATATCCCTGACCTCATGAACTAATTAGATCCATGTTGTCTGTGATGTACCCCCAACCCCTTTTTTGGTTGCAGATGACTGCCCAAGCCCCCACATTAACAAGAGTAATTTCCTACTTTGTGATCTGGTGCTTGGTTTCTTAACTGTGCTTTAGAAGACGATAAGGTGTGCAGAAAACAAGTCACAGTTTTTCTGTGATCTGCTGATTAACAGTGAGTTAATGAGCAGGACATGGATGGGACAGAAGAGGGCACTCTGACCCTTAAAATACAAAAAAATCTCCACCAGCACTGAGCACACCACTCCTCAAGTTTAATCTTTTTTTAATGTTCTTGTCCCTTATGTAAACAATATTAAAAAGGTAGAATAATATTTTTCAGGGGGTGAGGAATTATCATGTGGGGGTAATTCCAATAACTTAATGGTGATCAAGGAGATAACAAAATAGCTGTAAGGAGATGTGTGGGCTATGACTTGGAAAACTGCAGATTTGTAGCCCACAACTGTCTTTAAAGAAGAGAATTGGATGTTTCAGTGTCAGGGAGCCACTTTTAACTCCCTGACTAACCACAGTGGATTGCAGGCTAACAAAACCATTTTGATAGGCTGGAACTGCCCTGAGCTCAGGGCTTCCCAAGAGAACCTCACTTCTCTTGAGGTGCCCTACAGGGCCCAGAAACTTGTCCCTCTGTATTTCCCAATTCCTATGTGGGTTGTTGAGGCACCCTGGCAACAAGACACTGGACCATGTGTTGGGTCTCTTTTTTTAGGAACAGCTTTCTTGAGTTTGAAGTGCAGGGCAAGACACTCACCTTGAGTTTTTTCATTCTGTCACATCAGACAGAATAGGGGAAGGGCTTCCTCCCTACTCTTCTTGCCTATATAACAAAATCTAAAATATGGATCACTTTACAATCACTGGAATAGAGTGAAGTTCATAAATGAAAGGCATCACTGTTCTCAGGTGATATAACAAAGGAGGGCAATGAAGATGGTGAAGGGCCTTGGGGAAAGCCATATGAGGAGTGGCTGAGGGCAGTTGGATTGTGCAGCCTGGAGAAGAGGAGACTGAGGGGAGACCTCATTGCAGTTACACCTTCCTGGTGAGGACAGAGGAGAGGCAGAGAATGATCTCTTCTCTGTAGTGACCAGTGACAAGACCTGAGAGAATGGCCTGAAGTTATGTCAGGGAAGGTTTAGGTTGATGTTAGAAAAAAGGTTTTTCACCCAGAGACTGGTTGGGCACTGGAACAGGATCCCCAGGGCAGTGCTCACAGCACCAAGCCTGACAGAGTTCAAGTGTTTGGACAGTGCTCTCAGGCACGTGGTAGACTTGATGATCCTTGAGGATCTCTTCAAACTCAGCTTATTCTGTGATTAAACAGACTTTAATCAGACCCAGTACTTCTCTGAATTAATTCTGGCTGAGTTGAACATATTTCTAGTCCTTCCTGTCCGATCCTGGGGAAGCTCACTTATGGCTCCTTGCTACTCAAATCTGAGTTTCTTTGGGAAGAAAAGCAGGACAGGTAGAAAATAGTGCTTAGCCTGATCTTCTCTCATCTATGGAAGTAGGATGTGCCCAAGATCTTCCATCGAATGCCATCCTTCATGTTTGAAGTTTCCTCCCTTATTTCAACACCCTTCTTGAGGTATTTGTTTCAAAACTGAACATGGCCGTTCAGCAGTGCTCACAATCACCCTCATTAATCCAGCTGGACAAACTTCCACCTCCAGCCTATTTCAAACTCAAATCTCTTTTGACATCAGCATTTCAGTGTCTTTCTCCCTTGATGATGTGTCCTTGCAGATCTGTCAATGAAGTCAGCAGATTCTCTCCCAGGTCAGCAGTACAACTGATCCCTCTTTGCACTTCCTTACTAAAGATTTCACTGAACAATGGTCCTGCTCATTAGAGGAAAAAAGGACAATGTTTAAGGAGGAAGGAGACCTTGTGTTTTGCTCCCTGCATTCTTTGTCACTCTGAGCCATTCATTTTTTTATTTCTGTGCTTTAACTCAGCTTTGTTGTAACAAAGCCTGAAGAACAGACCTTATCAGACCATATGCTGCGTTTGGAAGGTAAGGGAGGGATGCAAATTTCTTGTGTGGAGAGGTCCAACTCAGGCCCAGATTTTACTGGCCTGAGCTGACCTGCTTACCTGGATTTAACCTGCTCATATCCCCAGGAATGCAGTGCTTCAGTCCCAGCACCACGATGATCAGGGCTGTCAGTATCACCTTCCAAAACAGTCTGCATTGCAGTCTGAAATCCCAGAGATTTCTTCTGAACACCTGAAGCCACGTTGCAGCAGCCCCCACACAGATGTCTGTGGCCTGTCAGAGGGTGTGAAGAGAGTAAATTTTCATGTTGCCCAAGGGCACATGGACATCTTTTTATAGGAAAACACAGCAAAAAGTGGTAACACCTGCTGATATTACTGTGTCTCTAAACAAAAAGAGGTATCTGTGGGGGGCTAAGCTGCTCTGGAGATCTGGTTTGTTGTCTGTTAGGGGTTGAGAAGAGGCAGCTGGATGTCCCCAGATTACAAAAGAAATGGGACTGGCTCATGGAGGGCCTCTCCACCTCACCTAGCTAAATTGTGCCCTTTTCAGAACACCTGTTAAGCTATTCATAGCTGCTGTAGCTCTAGCAGTGGCTGGTGGAGCAGACATAGCTCCTTTCAGACTGTCCAGAGGTATCTGAATCCTTCAGGCTCTCTTGCAAACCTGTGTCAGCAGTGACACAAGGCTATGCCTGTATTTCTCTGTGTCCTGTTTATTTCAGGTTCCAAAGCAGCTCTATAAACTACTCTGGAAAGGTTTGAGTATATTGGATTTTATTAGAACCTTTAAACAATCTGATGTCAGTTCTAGTCTTTCTGGAAGCTTCCCTTTAATGAGATATGAATTGTTGGTTAACTTAAGGTGAGTTGATCTAGCTGAAAATAATCAGAGAAATCCCCAAATGTTGCTTAAAATGACCTCAGGTGCCAGACCCTTCTGGATAGAGCAGCTGCTCATTAAAGTGGCCAACAAACATCCACAATTACATTTTTTACCTTACTATAGAGCAAGCAAAGAGGAGAGGGAGAGCTGTTCTTCAGACACAGCATCCCAGCACTGAGCTCAGGAAAGCGATGGACTGGGAAATCTTCCACTCGTTCTGTCAAAACAGCCCCAGGCCTCGGTTGTTTTGGAGTGTGCATCCTGCTAGAGCCACACACAGTTAACCCTGCCAGGCCAGTGCATGTTCTCCCCTCTGTGCAGTGCTGGGAAAGTGGTCACACCAGCTCCTCTGAGCCTGAGGCTTCCAGAGGGCCTCGGGCAGTGGCCATGGCTTCCACAGCACATCACTGCCCTGTTCATGCACACCTATGCTCTTTCATTGCCTTTCCCTTTGCTGCATTCCAGCCCTGGAGGGCAAATTGTTATTGTATAACCTGTATGGGAGAAGAAAAAAAATCATGTGACAATGATTTCTGTCAGGGTGCAGGGGGTATATGAAATGTGAACTGGTCTGTTGGTAGCTTTGCCTGTGCCTCAGTGGATATTGGCTCTGTGTTCAGAGACAGAAGTGTCTTTAAATTCCTCTTGGAATCTGTGATGTTTTCAGATCATTGAGAATTTGAGCTGTGTGGCTTTGTAGTTTTTCTTGGGTCTTTTGCTCTTGATTATGTCTCCCCTCAGAATTCAGTTCCCTCTGGGATGCATGACACCCTTACAGGTTATGGAAGGGACAACAACACCACTGCCTGATCTCAGCATTTATAAAACACTTGATTCTCCTAATTTCCTGATTTAGTAAGAAATTTTAAAGAGGAATTGTGTCTAATATGAAAGCCAATATTGAAATAAATCCAATAATCCAATAATCTGTGTAGAAGACAAGTATATAGTTGCTTTAGAGGTTAAAAGAGTGCCATGTTATGAGTTTGGAGAGTTATGAAGAGTGTGTGACAAAGTGAGATTAAGTTCAGTAAATGATGGCAGAGGTCTTTCCCTTGGGCAGTAAATTCTTGGGTCTTCTTGAATCCTGTATTGGTCCAGATGCCAAGGGGTGTCCTTGCCTCTGAGCTTCTATAGTCTCTGAGTGATGGAGGCTGAGTTCCAGAGCCATTTTACAGAAAGCTGCCCCAGAAACACCATTAAACAAATAACTCATTGACTAGTCCAGGCAGCTCCTTCAGCACTTATCTCAAACTGAAAGACATGTCTTGGATTGGGAGCATCTACCTCATTCCAGAAATTGGAGGTCTTGTCCTTCAGAAACAGTCTGGACCACCTTGAGAACCTAAAGAGACTGCTGATGTGCCCCTCCTGTTTCCTGAGATGCTAAAAAAAACCCCAATTGAAATGGATTATAAAAGAAATTCCATTCATCTTGAAAGGCAAGTGTAATCTAAAGACTGATGGGTGAACTCCCAGGTACCTTTACATTTCATAGAGTCAATATTTGTTCTTTCTCCATTTATAACCCCATTACTCTCTCTAGGTGGGCAGGAGATTTCAAGGGGGACCATTTGTTTTTCTTGATTAAAGCATTAATGCTGGTGGTTTGTCATAGCAAATTTTATCTACCATTTCAACCTCCATATGCAGGAGGAAAAGCAAGTAAAAATTTATGATCAAATTGCTCAAAGTTGTGGCCTTCTCATTATTTTTAACAAAAAACAATTAACTTCTGCTCTTCATTATGGTGTGACATTATTCTCTAACCTGAAGAGAATATGTCTCTTACATCCTTTGTTTTGCAAAAGTCCTTTAGAAATCATAACATTATTTTCCACTGCACTGGCTCAGCTGTGTGCAGTACTATTGTGTGAAAATAGATGGGAGAGAGAAACTGCTGCTTTGTCTCATGTCTCACTTTGCTTTCCTCTGGATTCACAGCAGGGCTTTCACCTGAGAACTGGGCTTTACAAGCTTTGAGTCTCTGCCTCTTCTACCACAAAGGCAGCAGCAGCTCTGGACACAGGCTTCCTAAACCAGCTGAAGAAGCTCTCAGCTCTCCTAGTTTTTCACAGCACCAATTGTGTCAGTCTTCTTTGGGTGAAAACCAAACTGCCTCAAATCAGACTCCTTTTAACAGACAAAGCTGCTTTTCCTATACTTTCAGAAGGTACATTTTACAGAAGGAGTATTAGGTGGAGATGAGCTGATGTGCTGTGTTGGGATAGATTCAGTGAACTGAAAAAAAATGGTTTTACCTTTCACTGTGGGAAAGAAGGGAATTTGGTTAGTTATGCATGTCCAAGATGGGGTTAGCAAGTGAAGCAAGAAAGAAAGTGTAGTAATAAATATAAGTGATTCTCCATGGACAGCAATACCTGAGATTGTGAATGACCAGAGAAGGGCTGTGCATGAAACAGCACCCAGGGGATAAGTACAGGACAGGGCAGAGCATAGCACCAGAGTGTTGGGCAGGGAAAGGCTGGGAGGGTAATGCTGGCTTGTCAGTCTTCATAAGGGGGTAGTTCAGCAAAAACTGAAAAAGTTTTGGAATCTAAGTGGCTCTAGGCTCTTTTTGCCTCTGCTGAGGAGTTTCTGAGGCAAGTTACTTGTGTTAGAAAAGCCAGTTTTTATACTTATTTTATGTAGTCTCTGGATGCACGCAACCACTAAGCTATGCCCATACACACACAGCTCTGCACATAACACTGCTGTCAGTCCAGGCAATGCCCAGCCTGGTGAACTCTGACATTTGCAAATCTCTTGTAAAAAAGCTGTAAAAACCTATAGAGCTTCCTTCCTCTGCATCCTTTGTAGCTGGTCTGGTGAGCAGCATTACCACATTATGTATCAGTGCTGTGTGAACAGGTGCCCAAAAACAATGCTGCAGCCAAATTTCAGTATGAGCTTTCTGCAGTGGGAAGCATCTCTTGCCTTAGAAGCAAGTTAACTGGAGTTCCCTAATGATGGTGTTGTGGCCACAGAGTGCTAGATTTGACTATCTTGGACTTCAATGCCCTTGTAAATTCCTTGGGTTGTTTTAGATGACATAGTCCAGTGCTCTCTGCACTGCCCAGAGCACCTGGACTTTGTCACTGGATAGTCTCTTGGGACCACTGTGAAAAAAATACCTGGTGATATTATTGGCCTGAGTACTAAAAGGCATGTGAAAGCATATGTTACTCTTGAAACAGCCCTCTCAAATGGAAAAGGTTTAAAAGAGTAAAGTACATGTGAAAGGAGAACACAAACCTGTTCTTGCAAATGGTAGATGTAGTCCATTGTTGAATTTGCACTGATGCCAGTGAAATTACACTTGGGGTTCATTTTCCCCATTCAGCAGAAAAGCATTTCCTCTGATTCCCTTTGATTTTTTACCAGTTTGTGATCTGTGAGCCAGAGGTTTTTTGTGTAATTTGCTGTCTGTACAAAACCGAGGGAAATACCCTCTGCTCTGAGACAATGATAAATCTGAAGCGAAATCTGATCTCTCTGGGTTATGTTGGAACCAGGGAAGCCAATAAGGTTTTTTCATTGGCTTCTCCAGGTCAAACTTGAGCACAGTCTATGCTGAATGCTCCTGAAGGAATGGTCCGTCCTACTGATCACTGTAAATAGGTGGGAGCACAAACACATAGCAACCTGGGCTGTAGCTGTGCTGGAGTCTGGAGACTGCAGGATGCACTGGCATTCCTGGGCAGCTCTAATCAGGATTGCCAGAGTGGCAGAAGGAGAAGATGCTGTAGCACTGGCAGACAGTCTGCTCTTGGGTTATTTTTTCAGTTCTCAGCCCATACCACTGTGTCTTCACCAAGGATATTACAAACTCCTGAAACACTGTTGGGTCTCTTAGAACATGTCATCTGGTTGTGGTCATGCTGTCAAACTCCAAACCACGATTCCTTCCTGCTTATTGGGAATGGCCAAAGTTCCAGCCAACTCCCAAGCCATGCTCAGAAATGTTCTGGATGCCAGGTAGCCTGGATCAAAAGTGAACCATGGAGTAGTTCAAAATGTGACAGTGCCTATGTTCAGACCCTTATGTGGTTCAGCCTATTTAGTATAGAGGTGGATTTTATGAAGAGGCTTCATGACAATGCTTGGAAACAGTCCTTTTTGTGGGAAGAGTCTTGGGCAACAATAATGGCTTTTCCAGTGTAAATTATTACAGTAGTTTCTGTAAGGATGGGCTGTGTGTAGAGGATGTGTGCCCATGGGGGACAGAAGAACCTGGGGGAATACTAAAGGACTCTTTTGTTGTCCTACGTGCTACTGCCTTTGCATGTCCTCAGAGTGGAGTACAGAGGTTTGGGATAAATGCCCATGGTACCATTTTAAGAATGAATGTTGAGATGATGCCTGTTTTTATCAAATAACATCATAGCATGTTACTCCTACAGGACGGGCAGAGAACTTCTAGACAACTTAATCTGAGAAACAATTCTGGTTCCTGTGGAAATGAAGGATAATGTAAATTATTTGTGAGGGTTAGTAGTAAAACAGGAAAAAGAAAAGGAAAGAACCTAGTGGAGATCCAGATTAAAAGGGGTCTGTAACCTGAAGTGACTCATGCCTACATAGCAGCAGGATTGAGACAATTCTCCCTTGATTATCATAGGTGAGATAATAGGAAAAACATACTACTGCTCACATTGAACCAGCTGGGATGTCTCTGCTCTTCAAAGCCAAGACCAGTGAGGTCAGAGATAGGTATCTGCAGATGTCAAATTCAGCCTCTCATCTAAGAAGCACTCCCAGAGTGCTGTTGAATATACTAATGGAAATATAGTGGTGGAAAATAGTAAAGCTAGTACCTACCATCATCCAATCAATGGAGAAATCTACCCAGAAAAACTGTTAGAAGAGGACTTACAAGTCAGGTCAAGTGGAGAACAGTTTCACTTTACAGATCTCAGAAGACAGTGCAGGTCCTGAAGGTCTCAGTGAACTTGTCTCTTTAAACCTTTATGTGACTTGCAGTGTAGTACAAAGATCAAGATTACTCCAAATTCTGGTAGTTTTAATACAGTGATTAACTTGAGAACATCTCATGCACAACTGGATATGCCAATCCCATAAAAATCACCAGTTTGCACAGGATCCTCTAACACAGAACATGGAATCATTATAAGAAAGAGAATGCCAACTGAGAGAGGTTTCAACACCAGTTACTTGGTGAGACATGAGGAGAAAGTTTTCAGCTTTGTTGTGGATCACTTTGTAGCCTCCAAATATTTTACTTTTGACATTTTCATGCATTGGAGGATTTTGCACCACTTTGTTCAGTGTTTCCTAATGTTTCAGTAGGATAAGTGCATCACCTGGGGCTTTTTTCTACACAGTATTTGGTTGAAGCACTAGCCCCACTTGAAATCTGTCCCAGTATGGAGCAAAGTCCTCCAGATTTTATGCTAGTTTTGTAAACTGAAGTGATTGAGTGACACAAAATGTGAAAACTTCAAAGGCTTTTTAGTTTGAATATTCTGCACAGCTTTTGTTTAGCATTGAATATGGAGAGAGAGGAGGATTTTACTTGTGAGATACTTGGTGTTGTATTGCAAAACTGCATTATGTGAAGTCCTCTGCCTTCAAATTGGTGAAAGCAAACAGTGCTTACTTCAATGAGTAACACCATCTGTTTCCATAAGACACTCTTAGGGGAAAGATTAAGAAAAAAAGGAAACAAAGAGCTGTACTCTGCTGGATAATGTTACTATTTTATATTGAAGCTCTGACCACCCAGCTTACGTATATTTCTGTAGGTATAAATGCACCTATACTTTGTTGTTAATTTACATTCATTTAGAAGGAATGTGGCCGAGTGGAAAGAGCTCTGGCTGGACTTAAAAAGTATTAAATATTTTCTTATCTCTGCCAATTTCCCCTAGCTGACATTGAAAAAGCAGTGACCTCAAACATATGACTGTTCTTTGTCCACGTGGGAAGTGGCAGAATGCAACAGAGCCTTTTGGAGAGTGCTTTGAGACCTTAGAGAGAAAAGAGTAAGAAGTGAGTAATATTACTAGGGTTAGAAAGAAAGATTAGTCTTAGAACATTTATACTAATAAAGCTGATTGTGACTGTGTAAACAAACAGGGCTTCAATCCTACATCTGGTTCTCTAGCTGAGAGATATTCCTGGTCCAGCTCTTCTACTGACCAGCCTTTGGCTGTTGATGGTTTAATCAGCAAGGAAGAGGTTAATGGTGCTGGGTCAGTAAAAAATAGGAAAGCATTACCAAAAATCAGCCCTGGATGGAAGCAAGATCAGCAAAAACAGCATTAAACTGGGAATCATCCTAACTGGGTCCATTCTTGATTGCCATTTATGAACAGGGTAATGTTGGGGTCACAAAACTGAATGACAAATTACTTCCTTTCTCACTGCCTCAGTTTCACCAGTTGCATTTGTACTTTACTTTGGGAATTTGCATGCATATTTCAAGATATTACATTTTTATGTGCAGCAGGAGAACGAGAGGGTCTGCAAGAGAGGAGCATAGGAGGAGAGAAAAATGCACTTAAGTAACATAGTCAAAAGGGAGGACTGAGGTGCAGTTTTTAAGCATCTTAGACTTAGTGAGACTTCTCCACAGTAAATCTGTGGAGGGAAAAAGAGCAAATATCATTCCTCCAAGCTAAAATGTAACGCTGGACTGCATCAGTACTGGCCTATTCCCACTTCTGGGTGGCTTTGGGGACAAGGGATCCAAGAGAATGTTTATCATTATATGTGTTATTACCTATCCCCAGAGACTTATTTGAAGACATGGATGGATTTCAAGGGCTGTTACTCCTAAAAGTAAAGTTCCGTTTTGGTGCTGCCTTGATTCATGTTTATCCCATGAGACTGTCCATGACAGACATTCTTTATCTGTGCTGTGCTGGGACAGGTGGCCTCTTTGCCTTCCAAACACAGCTGATGTTCCCACATGCCCCAGGGAATAAGGGCATTATGGAGATGGGCTTTAACTGAATTGCCTGTTTCTCAAAGGCCAATTTTTATTTTCTTTTTTTTCTTTTTGGCAAGAGTTGCTTTCTTCTTTCCTTTCGGAAGGCATCTGTACAGGCTTACTTAAAAACAACGCCCTCAGAGGACAGGATGCTGATGTAAACTTCCTCGCCTTTTTTGACTTTATTCACAATAACCTAAAGGGGTGCTCAAGCACGCTGCCCATGTTTAGCCTTAAACCCTTTGTCACCAGTTTTTTTCTCTTCCCCATATACTGAGTCAGCCAAACCTAATTACCCTTTAATCAGTAAAATCAACACCTGCTAACAGGGTGGGCTCTTTTCAGCAAATAGTGCTTCCCTTTTCTAGAGGCTGATAAATTTCCAGGGGTCCTATTGTTTCTTTGTCCTGCTGATAAGGAGCTTTGACTGATAATCTGGTAATGGGTATGGTTATCTCATGCCTGTAAGACAGCAGTGGTGAATCTTCCTCTTGGCAAGGGCAGCAGAACGACATGAGACAAGAATTAAACAGATGCCAGGAGTCAAATCTCCTGGTATTTTCTCTTTAAAACTTAGGTCAACCCTGGAAAAATATGGGTCAGAGAGGTTTGGCAGGTGGGATTAAAGTATCAGGTGAAATAAAGAGTAAGGCAGCCTGTAGAAGTTCCTAGGTTTTTTATCTTGCTTAAGCAGACCTCTGCAAAAAAGGGGGCAGAATTGTCTGCAGAGAGAAGGGACTGGGGCTGGATTGTTCAGAGCCTGTTGGACCTCAGGCTGTGTCTGTGCTGTCAGGGCAGCCCAGAGTCACCACTGACTGTCAGAGTCACTGAGGAGACTCACCTGCAGCTTCACTGGAGACCCTCTCTGTGTGAAGAGGTGTTGTGGGAAGGAGGTGCTTAGGTGCAGATCAGGCCAGAACAGTCTCTTGTTCCTGTGGGCATGGACAGGATTTGAGCTCAGACTCCAGATTTACCACTGCTCTGATCCTCTGTGTGACTGTTTGGAACTTGAGCAAGTGGCCTTATGGGCAGAAGGCAAACAGGCCATGGGACTTACAGCTCCCCTTGGGGTCTGGTTCTAGTACAGAGACCATCCCAGGACAGACTTCTGGTGCAAAAAATTACTCTGGTATTCATGGCAGCACTCTTGAAAATGTCTTTCTCATATAATCAGGCAGCCAGTCTGATATTCATCTGAGAACAGCTGAAACATTGTCAGAAATTTCAGAATGAGAAACAATTTACACATTCACTCAACTCTGAAAAACTCCCAGAGCCCTTTGCACTGAAGTTTCTTACACTTGTTTTTAGCTCTAAAATCAATGTTTTTCAAGAGTTTCACTTAATTCCATGTGGATGAACAGGACAGAGGAGTAAAAACCACTTGTAGTTTCCCTTGGATGTTTCCGCTGAGGTTATTTTTGCTGGCTAGGAGCTGCAGCTTTGGTCAGCAGCTGTGCGTGAGCTTGGCCCCATCTCCCCTTGGCAGCCCCACACAGTGCAGCTCCTTAGGTTTGAACATATGGATACACAGGCTGCTAAAGGTCTGGTGTTGGCTTTGCCTGTGAAATACATCCTGCTCTGTCTGCACCAATGCTCAGCTTCTGCCCTAGCCTGAATATGTGGGATATGTCCATTATTTACATGCAGACATATGCCTGAGCTGCAGCTAAGGCTGGTGACCAAAGCCCAGGACCTCCTTCCTGTACTCAGGGACAACATAGTCCACCCTCTATCTGTGTCCCCAGTTCTCAGCTCTTTCAAATTAACATAACTTGCTTGATGCTGCCAGGATATGGATGAAAATCAGGCAGGATCAAATATTGGATTTACTTCCAGGTGAGCTGGAGCCTTCCTTTAGCTCTGCAGGGTGAAAAGTGCTCAGTGAGCATCTAGACCCATGCTAGTTGGAGGTTAAAGTAATTGCTATGGAAGGAGCCAGAACTCCTGGGTCTCAAGGCCAGGTTGGATGGGGCTTGGAGCAACCTGGTCTAGTGGAAGGTATTCCTACCCACGACAGGGAAGCTGGAGTTAGATGATCTATAAAGTACCTTCCAACTCAAGCCATTCCATGATTTTATGAAAACCACAGGTCTGGTCCTGCTGAAAAACCCTCTGTTGAGTTTGATGGAGGATAGAGGAGTCCAGTGGGTTAGAGGGAGTGTGGCATGGCTTTCTGCTGTCAAAAGATAGGAGGGTTTTGGATATGTGGCTGATACCAGTCCCTGTCCTGCAATGAGATCCAGGAGGGTTTGATCCCTGGGCCTGTGCAAAGTCTCCTCCATTGTAGGATCACTCTCAAGAGGGGACACAGAATTTTCCTGTCACCAGTCTGGCAGGACACTGCTGCTCACACTCATTTCAGCAGCAGCTACAAATACCCATCATACCAGATTTCTGAATCTGTGTGAATTCAGGTGCTTTGTTTCGGGCTGCCTCCTTTGAAAACTCTGCTCATCCTTCTGTCTGTCTGCACCAGAGAGACAATAGCCCTGCATATCTTATCCAGCAATAGCTGGGCTCCTCCATCCCAGCCCCCCGGTGCACCCCTTTCCCCGAGTGCCCCCCCAGCAGCTCGCAGTGACACAGCTGGGCAGCTGCGCTCCCACAGTCTGCAGCAAATTTGGGCAAAGAGGTGGCCTCTAGGACCCTGGGAACTCCGCCAAGGCTCAGGTAGGTCTGTCTCATTCGTCAGCCGGGATTCATTCACTCCCAGGGATGTGTGTGTGTGTGTGTGTGTGTGTGTGTGTGTGTGCCGAGTGCTTTTCCTTCCCCGCCGCTGGCTGCGAGCCTTCCAAGCCATGGGACTAACGCTGTTCTCCGGGCGATGAGGAGTGCTGGGCAGCGGCAGCAACTGCTTTCCTTTCCTCTGAAAGAAAACAAGCTGTGAGGACACCTAAGGATGTGCTGCCCAGATGTGTTTCCCACCTCCACCTTCCTCCTAGGACTCGTGTGCTTGACAGCTTTCAGCAACTTTGCCAGGACTTCTGCAGACTTCTCAGGTAGGGAGAAGCGCTGATCCTTTCGTGTGCTGCTCGTGCATGGGGGCTCTTATTCCGGTGCTCAGGAGCAGCTCAGGGAAAGGGGATGTGAGCAGATCTGGGGTAGTTATGTGGGGAGTAATTTTAATGTTTTAAAAATAATCTGAAGTGTGTCTTCCGTAAGAGGATTTTGAGTTTCTTAAAAGCCTTTCTCAATAATTAGCAAAACTATTGCGAAAAAGTTAGTCTGACTAACTTTGGGAACAAGAAAAATAATAGCATTAGCTTGTGTAAGTTTGTAGCAGGAATGGTATTGTGTAAGTTTTTAGCAGGTTTTGTGCTGTGTTTCTCATAGGAGTGAAAAGAAGTGGATTAGAAGACTGGGAAGGTTTAGGACATAAATTAAAGCTAACATAATAAGCCTAAATTATTTTGTAGTGGGCCAGATTCCCTCCTCCTAACATACAGCTCCTGATTGTTGCAAAAGCCCCCTGAGCTGAGATAAAGGAGGTACATGCACAGAACAAATTATATTCTGAGCCTGTGTTTTCTTAAGCTGCAAGAAAGTGTCTCGTTTATGAATATTTTCTGAATCTAAAAATGTTGATAGCGCTTGTTTTGAGTCGTACACAGCACTTTTAAAGTGTGGAGTCCCATGTAAGTATTATAGCTCTATAGCTGCATTAGTCACTTTAAAATTATGTTTCTGCTTCTGTACTTTCTGGATGTGTGTGTGGATCTGAGTAAACATAACAGATTTCATTTTGCAGCTTCAGCAGGGCTATTCAGTTTCCTTGGGATTGCCCAGTGAGGGCCACTTTTCATCTAGGATATTGGTTCTAATTTTGGGTCTTAGTGTAAGGAACTAGTCTGGCATACTCTTTAGGGGTGTTTTGCAAAACTCTTGTAGTGGACAAGAGCTGCCAATTATAGTTTGCTGATGAAAAAGTGTCATTTGCAAGGGTTGAACCTCACTGGACTTGGGTTTCAACACATCCCAGCACTGCTGCTCACTCCCTGGGAGTGCATGTGTCTGTGTGCTGTGAGAAATTTGTGTTAGAAAGGAGGAGCTTGTGGTGGAGGGTGGGGGAAAGAATATATACGGTAGCTGGAAGTCTTAATGTGAATTGAAGGGGGACGGCTTTCCTGTGATTCAGTCTCTTTTAGGGGCACATCAGTCCTGGAGGCTCTCATTCAAGGCAGATCTGCCTCTGAATGGAAAGGACTGAGGCATTTTCCTGTTTCTAGTGTGCTTTTATCCTTTTCTTGGCACTGAGCTTTCTCTGTGCTCCGGCTTGCAAGCAAGTTGATGCAGAAGGGGTGCATGGAGTGGGCACGGTGGGAGCAAAAGCTGCAACGGGGAAAGGAGTTGTCTTTCTGAAATGTAGATAAAGTTTTTGCAGCCAGGCCAAATTGCCAAGCATTAAAATGTGTACAGGTGTCCCAGGGCAAAGGGGCTTTACATTGTGTTTGTACAACATAGCTGGAACAGTGGAAGGAAGGTTGATAGGCTTCAGTGGTGCTGGCAGGGGGAGCAGATGCTGTTCTTTTAAAAAATGGATAAGAAAGTTGCTGATAACAAAATAATGTTTTCTGTAGCATCCAACTGAACTGTCATGTTTTGGGAGAAGAGGGGTGGCTTGTATTCCTGTGTCTGTGTGTGGCAAGGCTGTACTCTGAAGCAGGGTCTGTAATCCCAACAGCACAACCTCCCATGAGTTTCCATAACTGTTGAAACCTTCTGCCAGGTCCAACCTATGTTTTCTGATAGCAGGCTTGGCGAATGTCCCCAGTCTTCTTGGACTGACTGTACCTTGCAGGACAGGAAACATGATTTGCTGCAGGAAAGGGCTGTACCCAGTGTGTAGCAGCTCAAATATAGTTTTGTAAGCTCAGGAGCTGAGTAACCACAAGATGAAAGGGGGTAGGGAAAGGTACAGCATTTACCAAATAATACTCTATACTTTCCCAGCACATACTGCACCGACCTCATTCACCTCCCTCCAATGCATGAGGGTTTGCAGCATGTGCCCCTCTGAAGGAGCAGCAGCCCGGGTAACTCTTCCTACCTGATGGAGCATCTTGTTTGTCACTGTTATCCCTACAAGAGAATTGTCAGCTGGCTTAAGGAATGGAAGGGGGGCAACCTTCTAACATTATTTGACTGTAATTGTTTCTGGCCTGTTATACACTTTTCTATTCTTCAGCATGTTCTGAATTCTTCTCTGACATGACTGGAATTGAGCAGGTGAACATCTTTGGGGAAGACATAGCTTTACTGTAGCCCATCCCATCTAGAGGTGGTGCATCCAAAACATAAATTGTCTGCACCCCAGGGAGATGAGTGGATTTGTATTGGGTATTACTGCTGAGGAATGTAAGGCTTGCTGTGATCCCACAGAGGTTTCTGCAGCAGTTGGTGCTGCAGGGAGATGACACAGCTCTTCAGGATGTAAAGGCTTTTCCAACTTGCAAATGAATAGCAGTACTGTTCAGTGCAGCTGATGCACTTTGGGGAAGAATGGGGGTTTAAAACTCAGTCCTGTAGACCTTGTATAGCAGCAAAACCTCTCTGGCTTCTCAGTTTGGTTTAACTCAGCATTACCAGGGACATGCTGCTGTTTGTAATAGGTCATGGCTGTGTGGTGGTGGCCAGACTGTGTGGATCCAGCTCTGGAAGGAAAGCTCAGGGACAACCAGTCTTGAGCTCTAAGCAGATCATAAGTCAGCAGCACTGACCTGACTTTCATGCTGCAGCTCTGCAATAGGGCTGGATAATAGACTTACCAAGAACTTCACACCCAACCACATCCCACTGCTCCCAGTACTCTCCCACTGGCTGGGTCTTCAAGGAAGACCTTCAGCTGCAGGAAGATTTCATTTTTATGTAGGTCATGGCAAGGCACACTGAGAAGGTGCCCAGAGATGTGGTTAACTGAGTCTCAGCTCTCACAAGAGAGCACAAGCAGGGCTGTGGGGACTTCTAACCCCTGAGCACAGAGTCTCACACTGGGACTCCATCCCTCCTGTTTGAACAGCTCAAATGGCACAACGTGAACATGAGCAGTGTGTGTCCTGCTGGGGACTGGTGCAATCTGAGATGTAAGAATTCAAATTCCTTTTAAGTGAAGTATTTGAACTATGTGAAGAGTTTTGAAGTTGTTTTCTTTAATAGTTCTTTAAACATTGATGTTTGCAGCAGGGTGTGGGGGTAGGAAGCAGATCCTGGGGGAGAGAGTGGAGTTATCAGGCACTTTGCAGCCACTTCTTAAGAAGACCTGGACTTTTTCTCTGTGGCTGCTTGTAGAATGGATTCTTGGATTAATCTCATTCTGTGATCTGTTCTTGTGCTCAGGACTGTTTGAAGGCTTAGAACCTGCTGTCTTGATGTGTCACTTACTCCTTGTGTTCAAAGTGATACTTGAGGACTGTGATGAGGTGTGGGGTAAGAATCTGATCTTTGAATCTCTCTATGTTAACCATAAACCTCTAGTCCTAATCTCAGTAGCAGCAATGGATTCTCCAAAATCCTTGCTCTTTGATAAAACTTCACCTTTGTTTTAGGCAGTGATCCATGTGCAGTGCACAGGCCTTGCTCCTCAGAGGGACAAGGTTAATGAAAATGGGGCCAACAGTGGTCTTTGGTGCTAACTTTAAATGCAGGCATTGAAAGCTTAGTCAACAGCTACTGCTCACATCCTGTGTGCTCTCTCTGCTCAGCCAAGATGTTCCTGTCTCTGAAGATAAATCATGCAAGCACATGTTGAATTTTGCTCTGCCCACTGCTGCCACGGTGACCATTTAACGTCCAACTGCCTACCTGCAAGGAATTAAACTTATGTTATCATGCCGTACTCCAATTCTCCTCAAGGATTTTCCCATTCATTAGCTGATTTCAGGCATGTTGGGCAGAAGGGTAGTGGCATCAATCTATGTGATTACTACAAGTTTCATGTTAATGGAGACAGATCCCTCCACTACTGCAGAAAGGGTTGTGAACTCAAGCATTTACAGACATCAGAGAATCCACTGCAAGGATCTAAGCCAAAAACTTAGGTTTATAGGCATGGAAAAAGCTTGGCTGGGAGCTCGAGCCTTTTCTGACACAGAAGAACCCAGCTGAAAGGAAAACTAGCCCCGGTAGTGCTGCTCCCCCTTAGGCCTGCTTTAATGTTTGTGTTCTTTGCAATAGATTTTGGCACAAGCTGGATGTGAGCAGCACTGTGCTTAAGGGAGCTGATCTGGCATCGAGCCAGATGAATACTGATAAATCCCATCCACACCCTGCAGGTGAGCCCTGGGTAGCTTTTGGAACCTCTCCCTGGGGGCCCATCTTGGTTTTGAAAGCACAAAGATTTTTTTTGTTTTGTTTTGTTGTTGTTGTTGTTGTTATTATTGTTAGTGGTGGTTGGTTGTTTTTTTCTCCCCTTTTCCCCAAGAATATCAGGTTTCAAGTGAAAGCTGCTTTTGCCACCTCCCTGCTAATTGGCTCAGTGTGTTTGTTTGAGTGATGAGAGCTGGAGTTGGGGAGGGGAAAGGCACTTCTCCCCGATTACATTTAATCGGTCTGTAATAAAGGCAATTTGTTTGACAACTCCATTCACCAAATTATCACTAAAATCTACATGCTAACAGCTTCTGAATGCCTAACAGCCCTGAATGGGTCCATGGTGTCAAGGGGGATCCAGGATTTGTTGAAGGTTTGTGTTGAAGGTTTCATGCTGTAGAAGAGGGCATTTTCAAGAGAAAGGCAGATACACCACCACATGGAAAAGAAATTGTAACTCAGTAATGAGGGTTGAGTTTTTGACCCCAGGGGCAAACAGATATACTTTAGACTTTGGTTAAAGACTGGGCCAAATCCAGGCCACCTCCGTACCTTGTCTTGGGGAAGGGCTCTGAGTGATGAGGTAGGATGGACCTCAGGCTGCTGCCCCAGGTGATTTTTTTCCTCCTCAGCTGGAGGCTGTATGAGCCACCCCATCCATCACAGCTGCCTGGGCTGCAGTTTGGCTTACTGAGGGTAAACTGCCTGTGCTAGGGTAGAGAAGTTCTCCTTTGCAGAGCTGACAAAATCCAAAACCTCATCAAAGGTGGTTTAAAACCACTTGGCCTCTTCTGATGATGTTCTGGAGATGTGGCTGCACAGGATGGGAGCTGAAGGGGGTGGCTGTGTCTGGAAGCTGTGGCTGAGGGGTTCTCAAAGGGGGAAGCTGGAACTGAGGTTCGTGTTACATATGTCACTTTGCTGGTGGAAAAGAGTCTAAAGAGCTCAGAGAGCTGGGAGGTGTTGGAGGAAGAAATCAGTAGGAGTTTGGGTGGGTATCAAGTGCCGGATCTGCTGCTCTTGGGAGAGGAGGAAAAGATCAGGACAGTGGCTGGGGCTATTTTGGTGCCTGAGAGAGTTGTTCTGTTTTATCAGTGGGGATGCAGCTTTATGGCATCAACAAACCATGTTACCAAGACCAAATACCATGTTAAGCAAAGATACAGGTTTCTGTCCACTTCTGTCTGGAGGCATGCTCCAGAAAACACTGTGGATTTCCTAACACTTATGATAAAAATGCTGAAGGAGGACTCTGTGTCTACTGACTGTAAAAATACTCAGCATTTACTTTTACTGACAGCTGAGGGGACTGACCAAACTGAGCTTCAGGATGACAAACACGTGTTTCCAATTCCTTGTGTTTGTGGTCCTGGGCAGTCACCAGGGATACTGCTGTTACTGCTGCAAAAAAAAAAAGCAGCTGCTGGTTGGTGTTTGTGGAACCAGGGAAAAGGAGACACAGTCTGAGGGGGATGGATGGGGCTGCTGTGGGTGCCAGGGTGTCTCATGAGGGGTCTGTGTGAAAACTCATGTATGAGGTTGACTTCAATGAACCAATGACTTCAAGCTCCAGAGCCATATGTGTGCATCTGGCTCCTGTCACATGGAAATCCACTGGTTTAGCCATCACAGCTGTCAGTAAGAGCCAAGGGACCTCAGGGATCCCAACATCTGTCTGATGACTGCAATATTTTTATTGTATCTACTAATTGCAGTAGTAGATTACTACTAAATAGTAATAATCTAGAAAATGATTACTTTTGTTACTATCAGGAACAATATTTAATTCATAGTATGAACAAAAAAAGGAAAAAAAAGTTACTATGGTAATTTTAATAACTTCAAAGTATCCCAGTATCACACTAGATGCACAAACAATTTGAAAAATTTTCCTCACAGCATTCTTCCTATGTCTGTGTGTTATCAGGTGCTTATACACAAATGCTACAGAATTAAAGAAAGCAACTATTTATATCCTCAGGTAAAATTTTTCCCTGACTTAAGGCACTGTGAAAGCAGATTTTATATGTCACAAATAGTTTGGTCAATGAGAAAAAAAAAAGGTGAGAATTTTGACATATCCTTTTTTCAACTGAGATACTTGGAAGCTAAACTCACAATTTAATCTGGAGGGTGGGGAGAATAAGCTTAGTCTCTGCAGGAAGAGAAAAACTGTGTATTTACACTTGGCACTCGTGCTGATCCTTTTGTTGATGCTAATTTAAACACGGTCTGATCTCCCAAAGTGCTTAGCGTTCAGAGCTGAAGATTGGCCTGTGCAATGTTTAGGTGGGTGTACAGTGATTTAGTTGGCCAACACCAAGGCTGTTTACATGTCTTATTTGAGACTGGCTGCTTATGCTTGGAATGTTTGTGCAGGTATAGATTGAACTTTCTGTTTTCTGTTACAAAATAGCAATCCCAATCCCTGGGGCAGGGACCATTTAAAGCAACTACCCATTTTGTTTTGGTTTTTGTGCTCTTGTAATTTCTTTATGCAAATACCCAAGAACTTCACGGATTGTGTCCCTTGAAAGGTGTGTGACTGCCTGCAAGAACAGACTCAATGTGCTCCTCAAAGTGGTTGAGAGGATTTTTGGTCAGGTTGGTTAGGTACAATACTACAAGGCTCCTTGTGTCCCTGCTAGTGCTGTGCCTCATTGATCCAGCATTGCTGTTGTTTGGGATTTTTGTGTTCTTTCCAAAAGACAGCCACGGGCCAAAATCTGCTCAGCTGTGAGGCAGCTTTGCTGACTTGCCAAGAGCTGTGCAGAAGAACAGAAGCACGGAAGTTAATCCCAACTCATTTTCTTGCAGATTAAAACTAGTATAGGAGTAATAATTGGGAACATGTTTAAGAGAGCTGCTTGGGTTACCTGTTATTATTATTTATTTACTTAGCTGCTCCTTTTGCCTGAGGATGAATGGTGAGTTGTGACTCTCAGCCTGGGTTTGGGCTAACCCAAATGTGCCTGGCTCAGCTCACTAACTGAGAGTATGAACTCATTTGTAGTAATTAACACGATGAATGTCTCCTCTTTTGGCGTGTGCAGTGCCTGGCTGCCTGGAGCCCAGTGTGTGTCTTCTCACATCAGAGAGACAATGATGAGTTGGTAGGTCTGGGTTGCTCAGGAAAATAAATCTTGCCTGAGTCTTTTCAGATATACTCTGTGCTCTTGAACTGTCTTAGTAGATGCTGAGGTGTCAGTGTTGATGGGGCTCCTTTGGATGCTGAGGCTTGCTGTTCAATAATCCCTCTTAGATCCCTCTGGATCCTTGCATGAAGATAGAGCAGTGTGTGTGCAACCTGCAGTTTGGGCAAACCCCCCGAGTGCTCAGGTGTCAGAAGTGTGTTTGGATGAACAGATGGATGTAGGTGCTGCTAAAGAGTATACAGTAGATGTTGTCCAAGCACGTTAGTTGTGGTGGGCAGGGGAACTCATATCCAGCTGTTGGCAAAGTATTCCATATCCTTAACAAGGAGGAAGAAAGATTCCAAAAATATGTTTCCTTTTTTAATGTTACATTTAGAGAAGAAGGTCTGGAGACCCAGAGGAGATTCATCAGCCATTTACAATCAAAGAACTTCACTGTGTACTTTTGTGTGCCAACTTTTGACCTGATATCAATATACTATTTACCAGGAGAGGGATTTTTCTCTCCTCCAGCAGCCCATAAGAGAATCAGAATTCTCAAGGTGTGAGAGGAAGCTGACTTCAGGTGAGATACACAAAATCCTTGACAAACTGGGTACCTGACGGTGCTGCTTGTCAAGAAGGGGTCATTCAGACCACCTACTCTGAGACCCCCTGTGTGCTTGTGTTATTTTATTTTCATCTGCTATCAGATGCCTGTGGTTTTGCTGCTATGATATTATCAACATGTGTTTTATCAGCCTCAAGGGTTTAAAGCAGGCTTTTACTCCCACTAGTAAATATGAAAACAAACACAGCAGTGTGGGGATTTTCTGCTAATGTTTCCTCTGTGATTTCTGTATCACACTGTGGGCTGGTGTTGGTATTAAGGGCGCTTTACAGCAGGTGCAATTCCTGACATTAATTTCCCATGTTTGCTGTATTTTGCAAAGGCTTTTGGCTCACATGTTTTTTCTAAAAGTTGTGTTGGGCCAAGAGTGCAGACACTTAGTACAATTAAAGTGATAGGTGGTAACTTGAGCTCCTAGGCTGGGTTATGGATTATTGTTTTGGGCCTCAGTCTTTGGGGAATCTCTTCTCTCTGTGGTCTGTGTGGGGCCTGTACGTGCTGCTGTGGCCCTGGCAGTGCCTGTAGGATGCTATGGGACAAAATTCTGCTGTTTGGTTTTGAAAAAGTTTAGCTTTTGTGCGAAACATTCAAATAACAGTATTATTATTCAAATCAAGCATTTGGAAGTTAAGAAATGTTAAAATTAAGGTAGTTTTAGCTGCTTGAGCCCAGCCCTTTGGGTGTTTACATTACTCTTTAATGAGAACATTCTTTTTTTCTACTTTCTTGGGATTCCTATGTTGTCCAGGGCACAGAACAGTGGCCTGAAAATGGTTTTCTTCATTCTTCCATTCTTTATGGCCCTGGGGCCTTATTTCCCATATGTTTAATGGTATTTAAATCCTATTATGTTATTTAAACCCTATTCTGCTCGTTGTGAGGGAGGTACTTACAGAGATGTAGCTACCCCACTGGAAGGAGTTTGGAATGTTACCTGCATTGCACACATAAGGATCCAAGGCAGAGAGATTGGCATCAGGAACTCTAACTGCCCAGTGTTTCAGAGATTGTTCAATATCTGCCTTTTCCTCCTCTCTTAAGCTGTGATAAGCAGGGAGAAATGTGTGGTATTCAGAACACAGTTCCTTCTCCAATATTATAATATCTATAATATCTATGTGCAAATGCACATAGGTTGCACAGGTTAAGATGAACATTTCAGATGCAAAGTCAAGTGCACATAACTGAGTGTTGTGGTTTAACACCTGCAGGCAGCCAAGCACTACCCAGGTGCTTGCTTGCCTCCATTTCCTGCCTCCAAGTAGGACAGGGGAAGAGGAGGGGAAGAGGGGGGGGGAAGAGTAAAAGCAAGAGAACTCATGGAATGACATAAAAATAACGAAAGAGAAGTGTAAGAAATAAAAAAGTAAGCAAAATAAGTGATGCCAAGGCAATCACCCACTGCTTCCCACAGGCAGATTGATGCTCAGTCAGTTCCCAAGCTGGCTTACCCCACCCCGTTCTGTTTTATTGCTGAACATGACACTACATGGCACGGGATGGCTCTTTGCTTGGCTGGGGTCACCTACCTGGCTGTATGCCTCCCAAAATCTTGTGCACCCTACAATCTATTTGCTGGAGGGCAGAGTGAGGGACAGACGAAGTGCTGATGCAGTGCAAAAGCTGTTCAGCAATAGAAAAACATTAATATATTATCAGTACTGTTTTGGTTGTGGATCCAAAGCACAGCATTATACAAGCTGCTACCAAAAAATTAACTCCATCACAGCCAGACACAGTACACTAAGGAAAGGTCAACATTACACGTGTATTTTATGTGTAATATGAGCTAGAGGTTGATATCATAGGGAACTTTCAGCTGGCAGATATGATCTGAGCCATAAAGTGCATTTGTGAGAAGGGTCTTGTTTTGCATAGTTTTTGTTGTGGTTTCTTTTTTTTTTTTGATTCCTAGAGCAGTCATGATTTGAGGGTTACTTTATTTGGTATGAGATAAGAATTCTTAAAATGAAGTTACAAATTTGGGGTCAGTCCTTGAAACACATTCTAAAAGATCTTTTAAAATGAGTTTTGAAGACATTTCCCCCTCCAAATCTTTTTTTGCTTGCTTCTGTCCCTCCATAAAAGAAGAAAAAAAAAGTATGTGTGTCTATTCAAAGGCCCAAATAAAGATCCTGCAGTGCAAGTGATATTGCTAAAAATAGATCCTCTGGGATTTGTTCAGTTTATTTCTCTCTGGATTTTTATTGTGTGGGTAACCCCTTGGAAACTGAGGTTGTTGATCTGACTGTTTCCAAAGCACGTCTGTCTCTTCATGTATCCTTTGTACAGGGGCCACTTGTGTTATGTTAACACTCTTTGCTTCCTGGTTTATGTGCTCATCTGAATTCCAGCTCAAAGAGGTTAAAGCCTTATAAAAGTGAGTGGGGTGAGGAAGTGGCTCCACAGTTGATGCAGGAGTGCACACATCTGTGACCCACGCTGTGCTCACATGTTAGTTTATTGTTGGCCTCACAATAAAAGATAGTGCTGGGGTTTTGTTCAGCTAAACAACTTTGATGGAATGAATTGTATAGAAAAAAGAATAGATAAAGCCTGGCTGTTATTTGCCATAATGTTCTTTGTTTTAGCTGCAATGTGGGGGATGCAGAACTCCCAGAAGAGGATGGCCCCTATAGCAGCCAAGAGGAGCTGATGGATTGGAGAGGGATGCAGAGAGACATTCAGCAAAAAGGGGTGAAAAATTTTTCTGATTTGGATTTGCTTCTCTTTAGCTGATGGCCCGAGGCTTTCACTTTGGTTTTACTACAGGAGCAGAGACTCTGCTGTACCAATAAGTTGCACGATAAATATGTTTGGTGCCATTTGCCCTGGGTTTGGTCCAGAGTTAATGTGCACAGATAGTAGTTATTGCATTTGGCAATGGTACAGCCGAGTGGCTGGATTGTAAAGGTCCATCAGCAGCTGCAGGAAACTGAATACTTGGTGTCAGACAATCCATTTTTCTTGCTGGATAAATGAAAATCTCTTTATCTCTCTTTTCATAAACACTGTCCATATAATTGGAGGGCAAGGTTCAAGTTCAAACTGATAAGATTATTTTGCTTCCCTAAGATGCATGACAATGGTCCCCTTGGCAAATTAAGCCATGGATCTCCTTTCGCCGTAATGGGAACCAGTCTCATTAGAAACAGAGCTGGATTAGTGATGAGTCCAGCCTCCCAAACAGATACACATTCTGACCCCAGCAGGCCTGAAGTGCCTTTTGTTCACTCAGCCTTCTCTGCATTTTCCCATCGCTCCTACATCTGTGTGATGGAGCTGGGGTGATTATTTCTGCTCAAGCAAAGCCTGCTGAGGCTGAAAAACAAGCTGATTGGTCAGCGTGGTATCACAATAGGAATGATAAGGTTTTTTAAAAATGTTTATCTTGATTTAAGTCACTGGACTACAAGGCTGATTAAGTTGCCTGTTACAGGGTATTGAAGATTAAGGGTCAATTGTCACTGCTTTGACCTGTGAGGAAGATGATCCTTTTCTGCCTCTCAGCACTGCTGTCATCTGAATCTATTCACACCAACCTCCCCAACATATGTGCACAGGAAACTCTTTTCTGGGGACAAAGAAAGACAAACCTTATCACCTGTGACCTGTGTTTGTTCTATCTGTCCTTCTTCATGCCAGTTTTGGCTCCTGAGGGGTTGTTTGCGGCCATGTCCAAGCTGCTTTATCAAGCAGGTGGGACTGAGAGTCCTGAGCTGGCTCTGTGGACACCAGGGCCAGCAAGAGAGCAGCACAGCTGTGCCTACAGCAGACTCCTGGGCAGATGTTGTGGCACAGGAGCAGTGCTGAGCTGTGTTGGGATCCACTCTATCTATCTATCTATCTATCTATCTATCTATCTATCTATCTATCTATCTATCTATCTATCTTATCAGCAATTTTTCCTCATGCCGAGGGTCCTTAGCTCTGGCAGATTAGAGGTGCAGCCCTGGCTGATTCCAGCTGCTCCCATGAGATGGAACCTTGCTAAGGGTGCTAAGAAGAGTAAATCCCACTGCTTCCTGGGTTAAGAGCAATTTTCTGATCCTTAAGGAAATCCTTGTGCCCTTGCATCTCTCGTATGTCCTACTTCTCTGATCTTGGAGGTATTGCCAGGAGCTTGACTCTTGGATGGAAGTTTGTACTTGAAGCAATCTGGCAGGGAGGGCAGACTGTGGGTATGATATTTGAAAGTGGCACCAATGGAAGAATGAGCCTGGTCTGTTATTGTAGTACCTAGTTGCTATTGAGTAGCCTGGGAGCTGATGCTGAAGTGGTCAGGAGTCCTGACTTGGTGAGTAATTCACTAAAAATCAGTGGGGCTCTTCTCATGAGGGAAAGTTGGCTTCTCTATATGCCCACTCCTGATGGGTACAAAGTGTTTTTAAAAATTTTTTATTAAATGTGATTATCAAGAACAAGGGTTAACCAGGGTAACTAGCACTGCTAAGCTGTAGTCTGTGTCTCACCAGTCACACTGCAAATGGGCATCCAAAGAAACAGATCTGTTTTCTGTTCTTGTTACATTTCTGGATATATTTTAAGGTTTCTCAGAAAGATCAGAACAAAGAAACACCCTCTGACAATAGCAATCTCTTTTCTTCATGGTGCAGCCTAAGGAAGCATACAAACCCTTTCCTTCTGGGATTGCTCATTTCCTCTTTTTTTTCCCTCTCCTGAAATAAAAACAATGCTCTCCCAAAAGCACAGCTTCTGCAGTGCTGTGGCAGAGCCAGCCTCTGTCACTCCATCAGGCAGGCACCAGAAGGGACATTGTCTTCTGTTTTCCCCCTCTAAGCTGAAACTCAGGGAAAACAAATCACAGCAAGAAAACCCCACCAAAACCAAAAAACCCCAAACCCCCTTTTCATATATTGTTTTAGTGCTGTCAAAAATAGTAACTAATGCCCACCCTGAATTTCTCTCGGTCTTTTTGCCAAGGTTTCCATCCTTTATGTGCACAGAGGGGAATGAGGCATGTGGGAAAGAAATCACATGCAGTGAAATGAAATATCATAAAGTCAGTTGAAGCCACAATCCTTGGGTGTCCTGAAGTCTGAGCCTGTAGCCCCAAGCCTGACTCAAGTGTGAGAGTAGCCTGTGATTAAAGAGACTGTCACAAAACTCCTGTTCCTGCCTCTACACAGCCCAGAAGCTCACTGTGAGAGCTTGGGATATGTGGGACTCTGTCTCTGTTTTCATGCCTGTCCCTTTTCATTACATGATTCTTGGTTGTCTCCATATGTCTTTCACTGTAGCTTGAGTCCTTGCTGGTTTTCTTGGAGCCCAGATTCCACAGTTACCTGAATTGTGGTGACTTCTAAATAGTTTGGGAGCTGAGAAGTTGAAGGATGTGTGTACTCCCCCATGAGTAGTGCTGCCTCTCTGAAGACTTTCTGATACAGAAAGGTCTCCCAAAGTAGACACATAACTCTGAGCAGATGGTTAGATAGTCCTGTCTGTCTTCTGCTTTCAAGTGAGTGATCCTGTCTGTGACTAGTTTGATAAAGTTTCTCCTGGAAAGGATGCCTTTATTTGCACTGCTGCAGTCTCAAACATCGGAGTAGGCTCAAAAGCAGCATTCAGAGGGTTGAATCTCCACGTGTGAAGTTGCTTGCAATGCTTTTAATAAGACACAGCTGCAGCAAGTGTTGCCAGCCTCTAAGACTGATGATGGCTGCCTGCCTATATCAGGCAGATGTGTCTGGTTGGAGCATTTTGTTTGTCAGCTTGGCCTGATGATGGGCTGTGTTACCTTTTCTATTGTCCCCAGGCCTTTCTGGTGGAGGAGCTAGAGAATTAAACACTTCTGCTATTTTTCACCTCTTCAGCTGTGGTCTACCCTCTTCTGCTCTGCAGGGCAGTATCAGGATTATCTTGGTCCAGACTTTATTTTTGTCTTATTAAGGACCAAATCAGCTTGACCCACCTTGATTCTCAGGAAAGACTTTGTCACAGCCTTTCAGTACTTGAAGGGGACTTAGAGAGAGACTTTTAGCCAAGGCCTGCAGTGATGGGGCAAGAGGTAATGGCTTTAATTGGAAATATTTAGACTAGGCACAAGAGAGAATTTTTTTATGATGTAATGTAGTGAGACATTGGAACAGGTTGTCCAGAGAAGCTGTGGGTGCCCCATCCCTGTTCAAGGTTATGATGGAGAGGGCTTTAGGCAACCTGATCTGGTGAAAAATGGGGGAGTTTGACTAGAAAAGAAGATCTCTTAGATTTGAAGATCTCTTAGATTTCAGAATTCTGTTTAAACTCAGACTTGTTCCTTTTTGTAAAACTTTTCTGTTGGTTGAAAACTACTTTTCTTCTGTAGGGTTAGAGAGGGCTGCAGGACACTGTTAGTACCCTGAGTGAGAAGGTATTACGCTTGTATCCATGCCTGTTGGATGTGGAATTGCCTTATAAAGCCCTCCTCAACCTTGTCAATATTGGTGGATTAGTGCAGGGCTGCATTTCTGTGTCTGCAGGCCAAAGCAGCCCAAGCTAGAGAATGCTGCATGGGGGGGAGGGAGGCTGGCCAGATGCCTGGCCCCTTGTTTCAGGGCCTTTCTGGCCCATTTCCTGATATAGTTTTCTGAAGAACATCAGAGCTGCCTCCATCCCAACTGTATGTCTTTGGCATTACAGCAGCACTGGTGGATGGGGAGAGAGACCAGACCTTTTCCTGAACACTTGGTCTGCTGGTGGTGGAGCAAGAGTGAGGTTAACACCTTCTTCTGTTCTGAAGGAGTGGCTATCAAGGGGCAATCACTTCATTTTGGGTGTTTTTCCATTGGTGGCAATGAGCCTGATTTGCATTGTGGAGAAACTGACATGTCCATGGTGTCTGGCTCATTTGATAAGAGAACTTAGCTGTGCTCCAGCCCCTGTGAGATGTGCAATGAGGGCAAGAAGTTTTCTTGGACATTAGGCATAGGGAAGGAACATTTATCACAGAAATGTGGTGCAAAGAGGTAGGGAAATAGCTGTCTGATGGTGTGTCTAAACAGAGACTGTGCATGCACGAAATTGGTGGACAGAAGTGAAAATTTACTCTCCCAGACTATTCTCTGTAATCTTGCCTGGCTATGTGAGGAGAGAACATAGCCTTCCCCATGCCCAGGCACAAGCAAAGCTTGCTGTATTTTCAACACTCTGAGGAAAGCTGTTTTATTCTCAGTCTGATGGCTTGGTCATGCTAGTACCTCATGGATAAATAACTGTTGGTGTCTAATGAGGCTTTTAGGATTGCTCTGGAAACTTTAAAACTTGCAGTAATAAAAGGCAAGGCTGTAAATTAAATACCTTAGGGGCTTGGTGTGCCTCCAAGGCAAAACAGGCCAGGTGCTTTTTGTTTGTGACTTTACTAAATATTCTAGCTTCACTTGAAAGTTGTAATTTTTCTTCCCGCTTCTTCTCCTAGTCCTGAATATCCAGAGATTTCCAGCTAATGTGTTCAAGCACATTCAATAAACCTGTAAAGAGGAACTCACATTAGAGGTCACTGATCATTCATGAAGAATGAATGTAGAGAATAAATACCAATAACACTATTTTGCAGATGCAGAAACTGAGGCACAGATTGTACTATTGGCAGTGGAATTCTGTTTTCTTTGACTGTTCCAGAGACCTTCATCTCACCCAAGTTGTTGCTTTGGACTTCTAGGGGATGCATCATCTGACTTGCATTACAGCTACTTCTAGAGATCACTGATATCCTATCCATGGTTGCTGGTTCCTTCTGTCTTTTTAGGACATTTTTTTCAGGAAACTTCCTAAAAACTTCCTATTAGGGGTGTGAGGTGTGAAGCTGGAATACCACTCTCTGTCAGTGTCCTTACAAGGAATGTCTGTGCTTGCAGTTGCTCCCTTACTCTGAGGCACACCAGGTAGAACTCCCTGCACTGCTCTGATGGAGCGAAACAAGCCCAAGGACCCACACTGGCGTCAGTGGTTTGAGATGAGTGTATTTGGGTTTTCTATTTTTCACTTTCCATCCTAAGGACTCTACTCATTGTTATGATGTGTGTGCCATCCACTATTCTTAGAAATGCTGTGCTTGTTTAAAGAACAGAATGACACTTACTCTGAAACAACCTGGGGATTTGTTTTCTTGGGCGTTGTAAAGCAGGCAAGGTGTAACTGCTGCAATTAGGAGGTGATGGGCTAATCTCATTAGTCAGTGGGAGGAAGCACTGGGGTCAGTGGGTTGGATAACGAAATGTGAAGATGAATTTTGATGTGCCAGATGGCCTGGCATAGTGGTTCCACTAATTTGGGAGGAAGGACAGCCAATAGTAGCTTTGAAGAACAAAAGCTCTAGCAAGAGCTGGCATGTGATTTCTCTGAGCAAAAAAAAACCTGTGATTTTTCAGCTGAGTGGGGACTTGTGGGATCTGTCCAGGCCTGCTGTATTTTTTTTTTTTTTTTGCCTTTTAGACCAGTTTTGGGCAGTAAGAGACAGTCCTCCAGCAAAAATTAATGAGGCACTGGCATTATATGGATGTGCTTGGATGATTAGTGTCTGAGCAAGAAGAAATAATCCTGACATCTCATTCTTTTAGAATAGGTTGATAATTTAAATCTCTCTGTGGAAAAAGTTGTGTTTAGGGTGTCCCCTTATCCACAAATATGTAAGATTTTAGATTCAAAAATACCAATACTTGTTTTGGAGATGAGATTGTAGGCTCTTTCAGCACAATGCTTTGGGCTCAGCTCTTCATTTTCTGAGATCAGTCTTTTCATCCTTATGAAAGTAAGAAAGAGACAGAGGTTTGGGGGATAGAATAGATAAGAAAATAACCTGTACTTTTCAAGAGTGACCTCTGAGACAGGAACATCTCTGCTTTGGCTTGGCCCAACCTGAGGTATTGTTACCAGATTTTGCTTTCACAAAAGACCCAGTGCCTCCTTTAATTTTCACTCATTTTTGTGTCCTTGGTACACACTGATGCATGTGCTGAGGCACTTTCCATCCTGAGTCTCTCTGCAGGGCTGAGGCCCAAGAGATACTCACAGGTAAATGGGAAGAAGTTGGATGGAATTCTTCTCCTTTCCATTTTGCTCCATGCTTAACACAACCACTCATTCCTTACCTCTGTCACCTACCATCACCAATATTTTTCCAGGAAAAAAAACAATAAACGGTCTTTGCCAAGTTTAGCTGTATTGCCTAAAACAAAAGCTGAGGAAATCGAATTGCACACTCTGGCCACTTCACCTGGCAACACCCCAGTGCTATTTTCTTTTAGTGAGCATCCAGCACAGGAAAAAGCTTGTTCTGGGCTCTGGGCCATTACAACAGTTCTACTGAGGAGTGCCCAAACTTGGAACAGTCTGATAAGAGCTCTTAGTCTCTAAAGCAATGGCCAGGCTTCATCTGGCTATGAAATAATGAAAAGTATATTTATGATAAGAATCCTTATTGAAAAATGTACTTGTAGCTGGGACACAGCCAGTCAGCACCTGTATTTCCTGGCAGAAGGGAAAGGAGGAAGTTTTTCAAAGTGGTTTGATGTGTTTGGTATTATGAAAGTTCTAGGGGCTGGATCTTCAGCAAATGGACAGCAATGTGTGTCTGATGGCAGCGATGCTGCAGTGATAATGATCTGTGTACAACCTGAGAGTGCCTCAGGTTAAATATAGCTGCATCCTTTCCATCCCTAAAGAGCAATAAGGGCTGTAGTTTCTTAGCCCTCATCTTGAGTCCTATTTACATTATCACGGGTAAAAATCAACACATTTTTTTACCTATAAATGCCATCCACACAGCAGCACTTTGACACAATACATACAGCTTAGGAAGGTATTAGGTTGGAAATGGCTAAGAGCAGGCCATGTAGCATTTAATGTTGAAAACATTAATCTGGCAAGAGATTTCTTGGGTTCTGCTGCTGTAAGGGGACATGACTGCCAGGCACTCCAGTGAGCAGAGGCACTCAGCAGTGTCAGGGAAAGTCCCCACGAAGATGCAACCATGGGGAGGGCTGTTGTAAATCAGAGTGGCCCCAGATGTCATACAGGGCAGAGGGGAGATTGATGGGGTGGGTGGGGAAGCTGAGGCAAGGAAAGTTCAAGCATCACCCTGACCCTCGAGAAGGGAAAATAGCCCCAACCCTCAGCAAGGTTTGATTGAAGCCTGCTGTTCCCCAAAGGGGAAAGGTCAGGCTCTGCTCCTTCAGGCGCCCTCAAACAAAAAACCTGTTTATACAGGACCCACCCCTGTACCTTGTGAGGTGGAGGGTAAATGGGCTTGGAGACATTCAATGCTCCTCTCTCTGGTAACACTTGTGTCAATGAACAGTGGAAATTCAGATTAGGCTGGTAGTAAAAACCTGGAAGGAAGTGATCAGGTTAAACCCCACATAAACATTAACTGGAATTAGCCCCCATGACCACTCTATTGGTGGCCCTGGGATGGTGCTGTTCAGCACTGTGGGTCCCTCACAGAAGGGATGGGTCGTGTTTGGGGTGGTGGTGGTTGCCAGCATGTGCCTGAAGCAGGTCCCCTCTATGCCCAGCCCCGGTACCCTCACAGCCTGAGCACAGCACAGGGTGATGCTCACCTGGGCAGAGGAGGGTTCCCACACTTCTCTGCCAGCCCAGTGACCTGGAGTAAAGCTTCCAGCCCCAGTGGTTTAGCTGGAAGTAAGATGTAAGTATGCTGCATGTCTGGGGACCTGTGGTCAGGAGGGCAGGCATTTAGATGTGTCCTAAATTTCCTGCAGTGGAGGTCTCTGCCAGGAAAATTGACCTTCTCTGCTCCCAGACATTACCTTTTCTGAGTACACTAAATGTGTGGACAGGGAATAGCTTCTGGCTACCTGAACTATTATTGTGACATGTGGCAGTCTTACAGAAGGACTCTTTTGATCCCATGTCACCTGATGGACACTCCAAGTGTCATTTGATACAAAATGCTTCTGTCACTTGTATACACAGGACAGAAATGTGGATATTGGGATTCAGATATGATTTTCATGTCCTGTCCTGCATCTGGTTTGTTGTTCACATTGTAAATAAAGCTGTTTGGAATAAGCAGCCTATTTGACTTGCCCTAGCCAAAGGCTGGGTACCTGTTCAACTAACCACAGTAAGGACTGTCAATTTCTGGAGTGAATTGGATGTTTCCATCATAGGAGAGGAAGCAGGAAAATAGCTTCAACATCTGATTTTAATGTACCACTGTGCATCTGCTGGAGCCCTCCCAGCTGCTTTCCAACCTCTCCTCTTCCTTTCTACCCTTAGAAGAAGCTGAACCAAGTACAGCTCAGCCAAGCATGGGCAGTCTGGCACCTCTGCTCTAGTCCCGCATGGCTTTTATCTGCTTGAGAGTTACCAGTATAGAATACATTGATTAATGGCCCAGTAAATTAACTGGCAGCCTCTGTAGCTTGCTTTGCAGCTGATGGCTTGCAGGGAGCTGTTGGAGTGGAAAAGCATAACAAAGTGCCAACTTACCAGGCCGTGGCAGTGCCCACTGTACAGGCGTTTTCCTCAAAGGAAAGAAAACAAAGATATTTCTCTGAGGAATGTTGCAGGCAGAGACTGACTCACAAGTAGGGTGAGGGAAAGGAGTTTTCGAAGTCTAAAACCAGGGAGAACACATTAAATATGTAGTTCAAACACAAAATTGGCACTTTTCAGATAGTGGAGTTTTTTGCCACAGGATTGTAGTTGAAAACTGACGTGGATTTATTATTTACACAGTTTGATTCTATGGTGTTTCCTGTGTTGAAGGGAAGTGTCTTGGGGTGACTGTATGATGCCTGTATCCCCAAATCATCTGTTCTGTTGGTGTTGAATATGAAATTCTGCAACTTTAAGACTGGTTCCAGGAGTGAAGAGGGAAAAAAAAGAAGTGCAGAGTTTGTTATGAGAGACTGCACTGGCTCCCCCGCATTCCTGCTCACAGACTGTGTTGTCTGCAGTGGACAGTGAAAGAGAGCTCTCCTTTGCTCCTGGTTAGTTTTTCTGGCTAGCTGAGGCAGAGAAGCTCCCTGGATTGTTTTTCTTCTTTTCCTTTTTCCTGGAACTGTTTGAACCTGCTCTGGACTAAAAACCCAAAAAAGCACCGGGAGCTCACACCTGTGGCCCACCAGGCCTGGCCTGGGCCGCGGCATTCCCCAGCACCGGAGGGACTGAGAACAGCCTGAGTGAGCCGGGCAGCCCACGGAAAGAACTCTTCTAATTTTGTCATCTCTTCAGAGCGGCGAGAGGTTTTGCTCTTTGATATTGCTCATTTTTGTGCTGGGAGGTGTGTTACCTGTTGAATAAACAGTTTTTCTTTTTTCCACTTCTCTCTGAGGAAATTTTTTTTTCCTGAGCTGACTGGGGGAGGCACTGCTTGGATTTTTTTTCCTAGAGGGACCCCATTCAGAGGTTTCCTCCCAAATTTGCCCTAAACCAGGACAGGAAGGTAAAATTCTGCCCAGATCTGAGGCTGTGAAGTTTTCGCTCCTGCTCTTTCTTTCCAAGGTAGCAGAGATGTAACTAAAGAGGGAAGTACAGGCTGTATCTCTGCCTGTATCTCAGCTGCTGCTGAGGCACTGGCTTTCCTCTGCTCTTCAGAGTCACTTTCTGATCAGTAAACAGAGCAAGGACTGGGAAATATGGCCCTAGAATACTGTCCATGTGAGCCAAATGATTTTAAATATCAAAATCAAAAAGTTTCTGTTTTCCTGTAACAAATTGATATTCCGATCTGTGTGGGGAGCAAAAGGTCCTATCAAGAAAGAAAAAAATGAGACTTGTTGGCAACAAACAAAATAAAATATATTACATAATTTAAAAATGTTGTTGAGAACATCCTTTTGTCTGCCTGATGCATTCATTCAGCTCTTTAGTGTGAGCCCCATTGCTTTCTTTCTCCAATTTTTTATACAAATCTATGGAGGCTTATTTGAATTGTTCAGGCATTACAGTAAATGCAAAAAAAGGCAAAATTGTCTTGCTATGCCCTGGTCTGAGGTGATTTCTTGTGCGAAAATACTGCTCTGCAATGATGTCTCCTTACCTGGGGGACTGGACTTGAGCTTCTTCCACGTTCAGTTTTGTTATTGTTGCTTTAATGGACAACAAGGAGTGAGATGCAGCTCTAGACGTCAGTTCCTTCAAATAGACTTTGAAGAACTGAGACTTAAGTTGGATCTTAACCGAGTAGCATCTTGGCTCTTGTTTAAACTCCTGGCTTCTTGGTTGTGTTTTGGTGGGAAGTAAATTCCAAGCAGGATTGAAGAGCCAAATATTGTATTTAATCTGGATCTTAAAGTCACGGGATGGTTTGGCTTTGGAATAAGGAATGAAACAAAACTTTGCTGTGAGAGTCTAATTTTACCAAAAAGGAAATCTGACTTTATGGCTTTTGTGATTCAAAATGCCGAGCATTGTAATACAAGAACTTCTTCTGTGTGTTCAGAGTTGTTAAAAGTGAGTTTGATGTGTTTAATTTTATATTAATTCAGAAGTGTGGTCTTGTTCTGCAGCTGGGATAAGAGAAATGTGTATAGGAGTTGTGGAGGGATCACAGTGAGAGCAGATTTCCAGCTGTTTCCTGGTTCCACGTTTTTTCCCCACTATGTGGCTTGCTGTCCCTCTGCCTCCCATCTGAGAAGGTCTGTGCATGGAGATGTAAGAATAGTCTGACCAAAATAAAATGGAGCACACATAGTGGGTAGGTGTGGGAGCACACATAGTTTGGAGGTAGGAGCTAGAGATATTGGGGCAAGTCTGCTTGTGTGATGGGTGCTATGGGTTCCTCAGAGTGGTGAAAGATCAGGAATATTTTGCCTGAAAGACCTTGCTATGACTTTCTGCACACACTGTACATCTAACGTGGTTGATCAATAGGATTTATTATGGAAATTAATGCCTCAGCCAGCAGATCTTTATTTAAACACAGTTGTGCCTCACACAAGTTTGTGTGGAGACAGACTGGCAGCCCTTGTGTTTTGCCTTGTCTTTGCATAATGAGACACTGAGCTATTGCTTGTCTTGGCTAAACAACAGAAACAGGCTGTGATGAATTGTATTTATACCTGTTCCTGATTGTTTTGAGGAGCCTATTTCAGGTAGCCAGGAAGAAAGATGAGTGTTTACATTTTCTTTAAATGCTGACACAGGCTCTTTGCCCCTGAGTAGTCCAGATTAACGCATAGCCAAGAGTTCTTGGTAGGGCCACAAGGACAGATTATTCACTGTACTTTGAAAGGGTGTTGGGTTTCTGTATCTGACCTTTTGGGTGGATAAATGGGAGGATTAGCTGCTAAGGAAGCAATTATCCACTCTCTATAATTAATATCTCCTTCTTATTCTCTGGTGTTACTTGACCTGGAACTCTGAGAGCCTGTTGGTGTTGCCAGTTTAGTGTAATTACCACCTTTAGAAAGAGGGCTGGAGTCCCCGACCTTTCGAAGTCAGCGTGGTGGAAGTGGGGAGTAAGAACACAAGGGTGAAGTTATTGAATCCAGCTCCAGTGACCAAGACAATGGAGATTGGGATGATTAAAGACTCTAGTTTTGTTCCTAAGGTAACTCTCTACCCTTTAATGCCACTGTGTCTTTTGACATGAAGATGAAATATGCCTGCTATTCTTCTGAAACAAAGCCTGCGCTGTCAATAAAGCAAACAGGTGCCTAATGCCTCTGCACATGCCTTTGGGAAGGTTGCCTTTCCCATCAATCCCGCTGTGTTTTCAGCTGTCACTGCTGAAAATGCTGTCTTGATCAAGTGCAGCTAGGAATTGTCATTCTCCACTATCATTTCCCATTTGCAGATGTAGCCAGAAGCTGATACCATCTGACAGTTCTAGGAGGAGGATACATTCTTTTTACTCTACTTTTAAAAACAAATCCTGGATTCCTCACTTATCCTTCTCTGTTTTGAGGTATTTACGCTGTCCATTCCCATTGTAAAGGAGATTGAGACTCAAATAATATTTAATGATTCTCTGGAAATCTTCAATTTTGGTGTGTATCTGGTTTTAAAAAAAACAGATACATTTATTATATATAAATATGTCAATATATAAGTATAATTACATATATTATAACTAAATAAATTATTTATATAATTTAAAAAAAAAAGAGCAGTGGTTCAGCCAAATCAAACTGGAATTTCCTATTTGAAAACATTTCTTGTTTTCACAAAAATCACTTTTGAAACAAAAAGCCAAAGGAGCATAAACTTTTAAAACATGTACATATAAAGTTAATATTTAACTTGTTTTTAAACTTCTAAAAGGATTAACTGGTGCTTCTAAAATGTGCTTGTAAGTTAGAGATTTATGGCATACTCTTATTTGATGCCATTGCTGAAGAAGCAGCATAGGTGGAAGTTAGTTATTTTCCCCTTCCACTGTATTTTGACATAAAGGGGAATCACAGTTAATAAATTAAAGACAATTAAACCTTTTATAGATATGTGCTACCTCAATACCAAGGATTATCAAGGGGATTTCAGCTGAGTGAAGACTCAATGGGGAAATTTTTCTGGTAATGGTGAGGCTTGAGCTGGTAAGGTGGGACTTTGTACAGCACAGAGATAAATGGGAAAATCACATAAGAACATGGTGAGATTATGCACCACATCCCAGATGCAGGATTCCTTCTGCCTGCCACACACTGAAAGCAAATACAAGCAAAAAGGGTGATGCATTTACAGTGCTGAAAATCAGCATTTACTTAGAGGAGACCTCCAACATAGCCTCCTGGGACCACATCTAAGGAAGAGCTAATCTGTCAAATGGTCTTCTGCAGAGCACTAATTCAGGAAATAATCTGTTTACCAAGCCTTGAGTGAATAGAAATTTTTGTTAAATAGTCAAAAATAATGCAGATATTTGCTATATGTGAACTAAGATTTTTTTCTTACTGAGCAGGGGAGGCTGAATTCTCGTAGAAAACACCTTCCATGCTTGCAGCAGACACTAGAAAATGTGACTTTATTGAGAGAAGAGGGTGTCAACTGCTACTGATAGTGTGGAGTCATTCTCAGAGTAGTGGGCTCCCCCCTGCCTGGTGTGGGCTGTTTGTCTGAGCTCAGTGGGAGACTGATTGAATTGGCCTGACTTAACCCTGTGCATTTCAGGAACCCCAGGACTGTTATATTACCCTTGAGGCAAATTGAATTGGGAGACAAACATTGAGAGTGCAGATTCAGAAGAAGAAAAACACGTGAGGAATGTGAAAGCTGAACATCCTGTATGCTCTTGCAGATTACTTGGTGCTGCCTTTTATTAAACCGTGGAGGTCACCCCGTGTTGTAAAAGATGTTTGCCTTGGTGTTCAGAATCCACATGGACCAGCCTGTATGGAAGCTTCAATCAGATCTCTGTTGTCTTCTGTTAAACTTACTAGTTCAAATAAAATAATAAATTCAAATAATAGAGTAACACAAATCCTTTTCAATTAATGAATCATCATTAAGTAATAGCAGCAACACTTTATAGTAGTCATAATTTCTCATTTGCTGTGTAGAACTTGCATGCCTTGTGCCACCACTTGCTTTCTAATATCAGGACTTTTTAATATACAGGATGTGCATCTATCTTGACATGCTCAGATCAGGTGCATGCTGATTTTTCTGCATCTCAGCTGATATTGCATATAGCTATAGAATCACAGAATAGTTTGGGTGGGAAGGGACCTTATAGATCATTTAGTTCCAAGCCCTCTGTCAAAGGCAGGGACACCTTCCACTAGACGAGGTTGCTCAGAGTCTCTTCCAGCCTGGCCTTGAACACTGTCAGGGATGAGGTATCCACAGCTTCTCTGGGCAACCTGTGCCAGGGCCTCATCACCCTCACAGCGAAGGATTTTTGTAGGCTTCTTGGCTAGAGAACATTTCCTTTGGCAAAGCAGTCTTTGTATGTTTCCAATGATGATAGCTGATGCTCGACCTCCCAGAGCTACCAGCAGTGCTGATGTGGGCTCCCTTGGTGCCTGTGCCATTTCTGCCAGCAGTGACTGTCCAAGCCTCAAAACTCATGGTCAGCTCTTTTTTTCTTAGCCTCAGAAGAAGGGCTTTTTGGTTCTTTTGATATTCTCAGCCTTTACTTGGGGATAACTGCAGTTTCTCTCCCTCCAAACATTCAACGACAGCAAATCATGACATCTGCTATAGCAAGAATAATTACTTTATTGAGAAATAAGTAAAGCTAGAATTAATTAAATCTGTCTGTGGTTGTACCCATACATCTCCTGAAGTTACTCAAAGCACTTCTAGATTTTTCCACGGTGTCTAAAATGTACTTTGAAAGTAAGTAAAGTAAGGGTTCTCCCATAATCACCTGTCTCCAGGAGATGGAGCTCCAAGAAAAACACCAATTACCGTTGGGTTTGTAATTTAAATTGTGAAGGTTAGCAACACTAATTCTATGTCCCTGGCTGGGAAGACTTGTCAACAGCTCAATTACCATGAGTGGATCTCATTTTGCATTCCAGAAGTGTAGGGAAAGGAGCTGAGAGGAGAAAAATACACTCATTTACCTCAGCTACAGAGTGCCTGGGCCTGTATCCAGTTGTGAGTGATGTTCACTGGAAACAAGACATGAGCATTTAACAAGGAGGGTAATTAACTGTTAGTGTAGCTTATGAAGATATGCCACAGATTTTTTGCTTGTTTGGAGCTTTTCAATCCAAAGTACAAGGGTTTGCTTAGTGAATGCTTCTTTTTGAAGTTATTGAGCTCCAGTGAAGGGTTTGTCGTGTGAACACCTCAGGCCTGTGTTATGGTGGAGGTCTGGCTAAACAGCCTTAATGGCACTGCTTGGCTTTGAAACCTCCGTAATTGGGTTGCACACAGTGCTAAGGTTTGCTCTTTACTGATTAAAAATACTTATGCCAAAGAGACCCTCTGCGTTTGGAACTTGAATAGGCCACTCTCTTTTGGCTCTGACAGCTTTCAAAGGAAAGTCCTGAAAGAAAGGAAGTGCCCGACCCGTGGGCAGCAGAGCTCTCGAGCCCCTGCTGTTCCCTGCCCAGTGGCTTCTGCTCCCTCCTTCCCTGGATGTGCTCTTTCTTTGGGAAAGCAGGGCTTTGCCTGCAAAGGGCTCTGCTTTCTAAGGGAGAGCTGCCTGTGCACAAACACACCTCAGCAGATCCTGGGAGGAGGTTTGATGGAGTGAAATCCAGCCTGTTCAGTGCCGGACTTTGCAAATGGGTTAATGGAAATTTTTGCTTCTTGAGAGGGACCATGACCTCACCTCAACCTTAACAGACCAGCCAAATAGCTCAAAGCTGTTCAGCAAATGACTACTCACAAGTGTCAATTATTATTGTGGTGGTGGAAAAACACCTCACTGTAAAACATAATGCCAAGGAACAGACACAGTTTTTATTTTAAATAAAAAGGAAAACGGGTCCTACAAGTTCTTCTTTTTTTTTAATGAGTTTTTTCCCACCCCAGTTTTTGAATTTGAAAATTTTGAATAAGGTGACAAATTTAAATGAAGAAAACAAACCAAAAAACCTTTTCTCAAACAGCTTTAAAAAAAAAAGTGATAAGAAAAGAAAAACCAATAATGAAGCACACAGCCACATTTTTATTATTTTTTTTTTATTTTTAATAATCTAAGACAGATAGGCGCCTTTGGTCACAATGAATTTTTAAGTGCTTTAGGAGTTTTTTAACCAACACTAAAATCAATAGTGAAGAATATAAAAGATGGCAGTTCAGCCTGAAAAATAGCTGTTGCTTGTGCAGGCAGAAATGTTCACATATACTCAGCTGGAGTCCTGAATATGTTTTTATGAGTTCAGACCAAACATCTACCCCAATATTAGTCTATCTAGAGGATGAAATCAAATTTACAGACAGCTTCATGCTGTTGGAAATGTTCATAACCATTTTTCTGAAGATGAATAATACAGAAATTAAGATTTACCTTCAGACAATGGAACCTGCTTTTGTGAGTGCAATATCACTGTTGTTTAATGTTATTTTCTGACAGTGTGGGAATGCTTCTGTGTGCAGGTGATATCTTTAAGTGCTGAATTCTGTCTTTATAAGTCATAATTTTCCCTGGATTTTATTATTTGCCATAGGTTTTGGAGATTGATGTCTTCCAGTCACTTTTAGACTCTGCACAAAGTGCAGTAACAAATGAAGTGTTCCTGAGAAGTTCCTGCTAAGCCTTGGTTTTGGTATTGGCTGTATCCTCTCTCCGGCTTGTTTTTCCCGTGTGATTTACAGATGAAATCATAGATCATGACCATAGTGCCAAGGTGATTTGATAGTCTCTCATACTGTCAGACAGGTTCCTTGGCACTTTTGTGAACAGATTGAGTCCAGTTTCTGGAGTTAAGGATGGGCACGAAGGCCCAGAGGGCTGCTTTGAAGGTTACAGGGTTTAACCACATAGCCAAGGCCAGGCCATGCCAGTGGTCTCAGGGTGAGAGAATGGCATCCACCACTAATTATTTTTGAGGCTGTACAAGAAAAATAGGTGATCAGGGCATCCCTTCTTGTCAGATTGCAAATATGTGAAGCCCAAAGAAAGTCGGAAATCACCTTGGATGGCTGGAGATTATGGAGTCTCCGGTGGGGCTCGTGTACACCCACGGGTGACTGCATGGTGTGGCAGCTGCAGAAGGTGTTTTTGTGGAGGGTGTGCTGCAATCACAGCACTGTGGATCTCTCCAGCTCTTGCAGCAGCCTGTGAGAGCTCCCTTCCAGGAAGATCTTCTAGGCAGTATCAATGTTATGACATTACAACAAAGGTGAATGGGATGGATGGGCAGAAGTGAAAAGCTGTGAGATAAGCAAGGCCTTGAGCACAACCTAAAATTTAGAATGCTCTTGAGGCTGCCTCTAGCATACCAGCCCCACTGGTGCTGCCATTGCAGAGGGTGAAATTCTGTGGACAGCCTCAAATTTGGCCTCAAATAAAGCATCAAGGCTGCCCTTGTGTATGAACAATCACTTGAGAAGAGAACACGTTTTCTTCAGGAGCTCAGGGATTAGGCTAACTTTGCATAGCCTTTAGCTCTGATATGCTTGTCCTTTCTGGAAGGAGGATCAGTTCCTCTGGTCCTTCTCTCATGATCTAAGGGCAACTAGGAGAGGAAATGTCCTAAGTGTCACATATTAGTGGAGTCAGAGTGCTTAAGAAATAACTTGGTGGCACACAAAAGCTTGGACCAGTGTTTCCAGAGAGTCAGTGGTCCTCATAGCTGCCATTCTTAGTTCCATGGAGTGTTTGCAAATACCAGCTTTACTTCAGCTGTTTTAATGGTTGGCAAGAAGTTGGTTTGCTTTGCCTCTTCTAGAATAATACAATTGCTAGAGGTTGGAAAAGACCATTCAGATCATCAAGTCCATCCATCAGCCCAGCAGCACCATCATGTTCACCACTAAGCCATGTCCTCAAGTGCCATAACCACACACTTTTTTTTAACCCTTTCAGGGATGGATGGTGACTCCAGCACTTCCTTGGGCAACCTGTTCCAATACTTTACAACTTTTTCTGAGAAAAAAAAAAAAGAATATCAAATCAAAACCTCCCTTGGCACAACTTGAAGCTGTTTCCTCTCATCCTGTCACTTGTTACCTGGTGGGACAGACCAACCCCTACCACACTACAAGCTCCTTCCTGGTAGTTGTACGGAGCAATAAGGACCCTCCTGAGCCTCCTTTTTTCCCAGGCTGAGCCCCCCAGCTCCCTCAACTGCTCGTTGTAAGACTTCTAATTTAGGTGCTGGTGTGTGGCTCCTTGTGACTCACTGATCCACATTGTTTATTATTGGGGAGAACTGTCAAAGGCTTGGGGGTCTGGAAAAGCGCTTGAAGTGCATTGCCTTTCTCCCTGATTTTCCATGGCAAATTCTAGAGGAGGTCTCTCACTGCTTGTCAATGTAGAGTCATGAACTGGGCTTTCTATGAACCCAGTGTTTCTTGGCAGCCTCCTCACATGTGCTGACTGTCTGAGGAAATAGGAGATGTTGCTGCATGCAGATTTTCCCAGGATATTTCAGGGGTGATTCAAAGAATCATGAAGGGGTTTCATTCCTCTCCCCACCAGACCCTCTCCCCCACTTCTCCCACCAAAGCAGCGGAGCTGCTGCTAATTGGCCTGACAAGTGGAACAGCTCCATTCTGAGGGGACCCCACACTCCCTTGTGGAGAGGAATTTGCTTTGAAGTCTTCTCCCTGCCCTGCATTGTCTACACACCTTGCTTTGTGTGAGTGTGATAAATGGAAATCAAACAGTCCCCGATCAAGGAAACAAGTACAAAGTCCTGTCTGTCATTCCAAAACATTTGCAGTGTTTATTACAAAGCTGTCAGTGTTGCACTGAGCAGCCAAATTCAAAGCAGCCAAAATGCTGAGTTGCCAAATGCTGCTCTCCTCCTTTTGAATCATTTTTTGGTGTAAGAGCACATCAAAGCTGGTGGAAGTGGGCTGAAGTGAACTTGTTATTATGACTGTCTGTGTGTGACACAGTGTCAGAAACACTGTGACCTGGCACAGCTATGCTGTTGCAGTAAGGCCAAATCAAAGTTTGTAATTAGGATACTCAAATGGATTATTCCTATTATTACTGCTTAGAGCCCTCAAACTTTTCTCAGCCATGAAAAAATGGAGATTTCATGGTCTAATGGTTAGATGAGTACAGCAGTATTAGAAGGGCGTAGGGCTGGGCTTCTGTTCCCTGGTACTTTCACTGAATTGCAATGAGAACTCCCTAAGCAATTTCATCTCTCTGTGTCTTCTCTTCCTCTCTGCCTCTATTGTCTGTTCTGAATCAGATGGTAAGACTATATTAGACCCTGCACTTATAGGGGTAATAAATCCCTCCATTTACTTTCTTTAATGCATCTGGATGTGGAAAAGGAGGTAACTTTCCTTAAGAAAATAAAAGGAAGAAACACTCATTTAAAAAAAAAAAGTGCAGGTTTTCAGCTGCTGCTCATAACACCTAAAGTTCTTCTGTGGCTTGAGAGGGAGCCTGGGAGAGAAGGGGGAATTCACCATTTTTCAAAAGATGAGGCTTCACTACAGGCAAATTATATATGACAAATTTGGTGACCCTCTGTGATGGGGTTACAGCAGAAGTGGATAAGGGAAGCACAACTGATGTAATCTACCTGGACTTGTGCAAAGCATTTGACACTGTCCCACATGACATCCTTGTGTCTAAACTGGAAGGACATGGATTTGATAGATAGACCACTGAATGGATAAAAAATAGTCTGAATGGTAACACTCAAAGAGTTGTGGAAAATGGCTGAATATCCAAGTGGAGACCAGGGAGGAGTGTGATTCTGCAGGGGTTGGTATTGGGATTGCCACTTTTTAACATTTTGTCAATGATTCGGGCTTTGTGGGACTGAGGCACCCTGAGCAAGTTTGCTGGTGACATTGACATGTGTGGTGCAGGTGACAGCTGGAGGGAAGGGATTCCATCCTGAGGAGCCTGGACAGGCTGGAGAGGTGAGCACATGTGAACCATATGAAATTCAACAAGGCCAAGCACAAGATCCTGCACCTGGATCAGGCCGATCCCAAGCACAAATAGAAGCTGGGTGGAGAATGGATTGAGAGCAGCCTTGGGGGCAAGGATTTTGAGTGCTGGTGGATGAAAAGCTCAAATGTGACTTGCCAAAGTGCACTCACAGCCCAGAAAGTCAAATATGTCCTTGGCTGCATTAGAAGCAGAGTGGGCAGCAGGTCAAGGGAGAGGTTTCTGTCCCTCTGCTCTGCTCTTGTGGCACCTCGTGAGCAGTGCTGCATCCAGCTCTGGGGCCCCCATCACAGGAAGGATGTGGACCTGTTGGAATGAGTCCAGAGGAGGCCATGAAGTGATCAGAGGGAGCAGCTCTGCTGTGGACACAGGCTGGGTGAGTTGGGTCTGTTCAGCCTTATGGAGAGAAGACTCCAAGGAGACCTCGTAGCAGCTTTCAGTGCCTAAATGAGCTACGAANCACTCACAGCCCAGAAAGTCAAATATGTCCTTGGCTGCATTAGAAGCAGAGTGGGCAGCAGGTCAAGGGAGAGGTTTCTGTCCCTCTGCTCTGCTCTTGTGGCACCTCGTGAGCAGTGCTGCATCCAGCTCTGGGGCCCCCATCACAGGAAGGATGTGGACCTGTTGGAATGAGTCCAGAGGAGGCCATGAAGTGATCAGAGGGAGCAGCTCTGCTGTGGACACAGGCTGGGTGAGTTGGGTCTGTTCAGCCTTATGGAGAGAAGACTCCAAGGAGACCTCGTAGCAGCTTTCAGTGCCTAAATGAGCTACGAAAGAGCTGGAGAGGGACTTTAGACAAGGGCATGTAGTAATTGGATGAGGTGGAATGGCCTATTAGCTCAGCAGAATTTTAATTTCTCACCTAAGAGATTTATCTTTCCCAAAGATGTAAACTGTGCAGGGAGGGAAAGTATATAGCTGTTCAGCCTGTCCTGCCACTCTGGAAGTGTGGAAGAGGATCTCTACCAGCTGAAGAGCTGAGCTGTCTGGGGTGGGGTGCAGTGGCATTGAATGCCAGCAGTTGTGTAATACAAACTTTTTGTTTCTTGAATAACCCAGTTTCTGGGCACAACTGTGCTTCAGTGATGTGGGAGGAATCTTATTAGGAGGTTGCAATGAGGAAAGACTGGCTTTTGTAAGAGGTAAATGAAGTTGTTATTAAAAAGGAAGGACAAAGCTACCAAAAGCCTCATTCATGTTACAGGTTCAGGCATGGGACAGAAGAGAAATCCACAAGAATCTGCCTTTCAGCTTTTTCTATTGCCTGTGTTTGAATGGGAAATTGGATATCCCCAGGATCCTGGGAGACAGCACACATGAAAACAGCACCAAATTCCTTCAGGGGGATGTGAGGAGGAAGTGACATCTGTTTTGCATCCAAACATTACTTGAAGTCTAGTTAAAACTCTTGTTGTGACAGGGAGGTGAAAAGACACAGAGAAAATCCCTCTTCCCTTATGGTTGGGAATCAGTGCAGCCAGGCAGGGGGAATACTAATGGAGGTCTCTGATCTTTTCTCCACTTACAAATCAACACGTCCCAGTTTCAAACAAGCCACTTAGTCACCCATGATCAAGTCTTCAGTAAATGTGGAACAACTTGTTAGTGATAGATGGGATCATTCATGTTGGACTGACTTGGCCTCTCTGTGTGAGAAAGAGAACAGTATTAATCTAAGCAAGTATTTATTCACTGTTCTTCAGTTAATTATCTTGACTTAATTTGATGTGTGGAAAACAGTGGTTCATGTAAGTTAAGGCTAGTATTTCAAAGGCAACATGGGGATTTGGGATGTTGAGACCTCTTGGATAGGGAGGGACAGAGAACAAATCTGTATGTCATGAAATGTTTTGAGGCTTTTGGCTTTGAAGATCCTTTAACTTTTTCAGGATCAGAGATGCTAACTCTTTATGCTTTTTCTAGAATGAACATTCTTTTTGGATTCTTGCCTTGAAGCTGGAAGAGCCATATACAAGTCCCTGAAGGCCCTATTTATAGAGTCAATTTCTTTTTGAATCCCCCATTTGAAGTTCTTCTATCCTGTGAATATCCCTTTGGTGTATGAGATATTCCCTGAACTTCATCATGCTCAAGGGATGACCTGGACATGGCACTTAGAGCTATAGTCTGTTTGACGACGTGGTAATTTTCAAAGGTTGGGCTTGATGGTCTTGGAGGTCTTTTCCAGTATAAATGACTCTGTGATAAGAATGCAGTAGTTATGGTAGTTGCCTGAGGTGGAGAATTCATGGACAAGAACCTATCCTGTATAGGACGGCCCAGGGACTCCTGTGTCAGCTGTCCTAAGGTTGTAGCTGCCCTGACACCTTGCTTTGGGAGTCAGGAAACATCCCCATCAAAATGAAACAATCATGAAAACAAGAAATATTGCATTTTTCTTTGTATCCTTACCCACAGAAATAGCCTTTTTTTTTTTTTTTTTTTTTAAATGGGTTCTAATTCCTTTAGCCCACAGCTATGCAGGTGGGCACATTGAATTTAAAATATCCCCTCATTTTGCAAGTGCCCTCCACTCAGCTGCTGTGGTGGCCACGTGGAAGGCTGCAGTGAAACGAGAGCAGCTGAAGGCTGCATGTGAGTGCCTTCCCCAGATCCTCTGTTTCGGGGCAGTTAGGGCAGCACATCTCTTGCCCCGCTTGCCAGGGGCACTTGAGCTGCTGCTTTCTGAACGAAGATGCCTCTAAGCACCCATGTAAATCAGGCTGAAAGCTGAATTATTTCTTTTTTGTTAAGCAGAAGGATCAAGCAGGCAAGTTTGGGCTAAAGATTACTTTTCTTTGTGAGACCACACAGCCAGTCTCACCTGCTCTCTGCTAGACAAAATACGGAACCTGGAGGTGGGAACAAATGCTGGAGGAGGTCAGCGTGGTAAGGGACTGCTGATATTCAGTCAGGAGGATTTACCTGTGTGGTATGATAAGCAAGACAGCTGTGCTGGCTTTCCTCTTCATACATGGAAATGAGTGATCAGCATGTTAGCTGTCTGGCATTTTCCCTATTTCATGTCCCACTTTGGATACACTTCTAATTAGCAGAAGAGTGAAACAGCCTCATGCTTGCTCTAAGTCTAATCATGGGAGCAGGTGCCTAGGATGATTTGTGGATTTGTCTGATAAAATCCTACTTTCTCCCTTCTTCCTCATTCTTGACACAATTCCACAGTCTCCCCAAGCAGGCTTGAACTCCTCTCTGTGGGAAGCAGAGAGGGAAGATGGAACACCAGAGGTATCCTGGCATGTGTGACTGAGTGCCATCACTCAGATGATATCTGCAAGGAAGAGGACACTGCAGTGCAGTTATATTTGGCTATGGAAAATTGCCAAAGAGCAGCTTCTGGAGCTGAGATCTTAATCTTTGTTGTTGTTGTTGTAAAATTATGAATAGTATTAGCATGAAGGAGATGATTAGAAGGTCAGACCTTTGTGTGGTGTGGGGATTTAGACTCTTGTGGAATTGAAGTGGTGGTGTCTTGCATGGCCTTTCTTAGACTGACTGAGGTAACAGGTACATGTGCACAGACCCCTCTTTGGGAGACAGAAGCAGAGGAGTTCACCTTGCTCAGCATGGCAGAGATGGTGATTTAACGCCTCAGATCTGCATAGGCCAAGGCCCTGGTCTACCAAGACATGAATGAGTGTGTGCTCACTTTTTCAAAAGCAGTTTAAATTGCCTGAGTTGCAAGTCAAATACATAAAATATTTGCCTGGATTTAGACCCAAATGACCTAATAGCACTAGGTTCTGGGTGAAATAGTATCCAATGTCAAGAATGATGCCAGTTCTTGAACCTAACACTTGATCAAGCTCTGACTACTCCAGCAATCAGTATTTATAAGGCTCTGGAAGTGAATAATTCTGTTAAGTTTTAGCTCCTCAAACTGCTCTGCTATGGTTTTGTTCTCCCAGTGTGACTCAGGGGGCCTGATGTACTCCAGTGGCTGTTCTTGCAAAGAGCTGGATTATAAAAGTTTCTTGATTCTTCCCTTGTTAGAGGCTTGTGGTTTATGAGGTTAGAAACCTTTCTGGCTTAAGCTTTCACTTTGTCATGGTAAGCTGTTTTACATGAGTGAAATGAATTTCTCTTTGGTTAATTTCAACTAAATGGGTTTTTTTCACTGTACCTACAGCAGAAGAGACCATTTTTGGGATTTTGAAATAAAGTCTTGCAAGTGAGAAAATCAAAGACAAACAATGGGCAGCTGTTAAACTTCCCCTGCATAGAAAAGTGGGGGAAGTTTATTGAAACCACGAGACTTTTTTTTGGTTTAACTTGGGAATTGAACTTCAATTTTATATTTTCCATTGCCATAACACCTTTGCACAGAAGGCAATGCCTGATACAACCCTCCTGCAAAGAGTGGATGGATTGTGAGAGACTGAATTTCTCTATGTGACTCCCCTAGCTCATGTATTCTCCAAAACCTGCCTAACAGTTTTCTAAGTGTTCTAAGATTCTAAGAATCTAAATGTTAGTCTTCATGTGGGTGTGTGTTCTTCATGCTGCAGACTGTAAGGCAACTGCAGCAGAGAGTGGATTCAAAAATTATTAATTTTGGTGCTGAGCTATTGGTACTCCAATACTGGGGGCAAAACAGGTGCTGTAGGAGCCCTTGGTGAGACTTTCAGGGACAAAATCTGGGGCATAATGGGAGAGGACAGAATAGGAAGTTACAAGAAATGAAGGAAGACTTCCAGAGCACCACAAAGTAGTTCAGTAACATAGCCAGAGTCACAAAAACCCATTTTATCCCTTTATCCATTAGACATGGCCCATTCTTGGCACATCCATGCTTTATTAAGATTGCAGCCTCACATTTCACTTAGCATAGCAGCAGTATGTGTGATGTGGTGTGGAACCTCGGATGGTGAACCTTGTGCTCTCATGGTCTTTGTAATGACCATGTTCAAGGGACCCTTGCACATCTTCAAAGAGAAGTGATGGAAGTTGATCTTCACTTCTCCCTCACCCTCAGAGTGTTCTTGCCCTGGGAGTGACCCTGCCTCTTGGAATTCTTGCCTAGAGGGCTAGATGGAGACATTCTCTGAGAGTTTCTTTTTCCCATCACATTATGCTCATTCAGGCAGTGTGTGGCCCTGTTGACTGCAGAAGGTCTGGCTTCCTTTCTTTGTCTCCCTAGCATGCTCTAATGTTTGGTAGTGAAAGATACCAGCGAAAGAAAGCCAAATAATTAGTTATCCCGGCCCTAATTCCCTGGGCAGAAGTTCACTTTTCAGTACCTGAAACTGGCTTAATCCTAATCCCCTGCAAATCCCTCTTCCTAAGAGTCTTTGTGAGGCTCCCTTATTGGTCAGAGCTTCCAAAAAGACCAGTGTTGCTTTTAGGCTGAATTTTTTTAAAACCCTGTAAGCATTGTACCTGATGTGATGTAATACAAGGACAGTGAATCTCTGAAGCCACAAAATCCTTACTGTATGAGCGGGGTTATTAATGTGAAAAACAAACTGGGAGAAGAGCTCTGGTGTTGCAGGCACAAATCTTCTCCCCTCTGTTATGGCTATAAACCTCATTGCTTGCCTGTACTGGCCAGGCTGGCCATTTTCTAGGAGATGACTTCCTCTAAAACAACTCCCACTGCCTCTTCTGCTTTGTTGACTGGCAGTGGTGGATATGAGGGGATGCTCTGGGATAACTTGTCATTGCTGCTTTATTTAGCCAGTAGAGAAAGTTTCCCATAACTGATACATTTGGCACTTGTTTCTGATGATCTCAGTGATGGGCTCTGCTTCTCTGTGCTGTCTGTGCAAGGAACCAGAGCCTGACTGCCCAAATCAGCTCTTTGTGCTCTTGATGACCCACTAGTTAGGGCACTGAGTTAGTCTAAGTTGTAATTCATGGGCTGCATGTCTCAGGCATATATGGAAGTGAAAAAAGGTGGAAATCTCAGTGAGGAATCCTCCTCCATCTTCACAGGGAGGGGGAGAGAGAGAGAGAGAGATTTGAGGGAAAATTAGGTGTTCCTGTCCTTTGCCTAGAGTGCATAGTGAGTTTGCTCATTGCTGATGAAACGTACACTTTTCTTTTTGCAAACAAATGGGTCAGATTTCCCTGTCTCCTCACATCCTTCTTTTACCTCTTAGTTCTCACCTCTGCTGTTCCAGTTTTCAGTCCTGGGAAAGGACTGGATGAAAGACTGAGTTGTACAGGTGCTGCCCACACTTCCTCTACCTTCTCCTTTCTCTGCCACAGGGATCAGGTGGAGCACACCTGGACCAAGGGGGAAAGGACAATTATTTATCATGACAACCTGATTGGTGAGCACCTTTCTTTGAATAGAATAGAAATTCTAATTAAAGGCAGTCTGTGTGCTAATTACGTTTTTCTGCATTGTAACCAAGAACTCTAAGAAACTTGCTGGTCTCAGCAATAAAATGGAGAAAGGCTGGTTCTGGGAAATTTATGGTCTAATTCTGAGGGAAACTTCCCTTGTTATCTCTACAGATTTAAGGAGTAGTCTCTTTCTGCTGTCTGCTTTACTTATTTCCTTCATAATCCTTTGGACTAATTATCTTGGATGACTTTTCTCCTGAAAAAGGATTAAGACAAGGAGTTAGGAGATAGATGAACATTGAATGTGCATTTTGACAGTGTTGCTGGTATTCTTTCCCCCCTCCACCCCTTTTTCTTTTAAAATCCCAAACTGCTTCCATCTCCTTTTCACTGTGCACTTCTGATGAAGTGTCAGGGATCTGATATAATTCTGAAGCTTCATCCAGGCCTTGTGGCAGAGTTGTTTGGTAATTGCTTCTTGTTCTCTATGAGCTCAACCCTCACCCTAGTTCAGCACGTACAGCTCTGAGGAGCAGGGTCATGGTGGCTTGTCCCAAGCTAAGTCCTAGCTCAGTCCTAGACCTAACTGCTTAGGAAAGCTGGTGGGATTTAAACCTGTCTTGGCTCAGATTTGTGAAGCTCTTACTCAGACACGAAAAAGATGATATTTCTTATCTTTAGATGAATTTGTATCTGTCAGAGGTTTAAACAGCACTGGCGGAAGTAACCTGCTCCTAAATATATTCCTACTCCTATATTTAAAGACAACGTCTGTGTTAGGAATGTATTTGTCCTGGGCAGACCCTGGAATCTGTGGAGGGACAAGAGGCCAACTTGAACCCCAGGCTGGCTGAAATGCCCTGCTGAAATGCCCTTCCATCTCCACAGATGGCAGAGGGACCCTGGGGTGATGGTACTCCTACATAGCTCAGTAGATTGGCAATGTTAGATAGGTAACCCTGAACACTTTGCTATGGCCTGACCAGGACTGCAGTGCTGATTTTAGAGATGCTTTATAAATGCCTAAAAAATGCTTCTCCCTAACCTAATGAAGTCCTAGATTGCAACATGTCCAGTGCAGTGCCAAATGCATTCCCCCACCTTGCTTGCAGAGGAAAAGTTATTTTCAGGCTGACATAGCCACTGACACCCCCTGTTGCTGAGCTGCCTCACAGTCAATGAGTGAGCCTTAGGATGTTTCCAGAGCCTGAACTAATCCAAATAGCTAAGCAGAGGGAGAAGAGAGGTACTCAAGTGACACTGGCTCAGTTATCCTTGAGGACTTTCTGTTTTACTGGCTTTTGCTGCTTTAGCTAAATCTACCAGCCCTTACCTTTCTGCGAAGTGTGCATTGATATAAGATGATAGCCCTGAGGTAAGGTAGTCCTGGCTTTAATGAGAGAGTTGGCTTGAGTGTACTGATGTGCAAACAAAGGCTTTGAGAGAGGACCTGTGCTCCTGAATCTAATTCTCTGTGCTTCACTGCTCCAGAGACTCACTTGTCTGGGACTGGAAGAGTTGCATATTGTTATGCTTAATTTTAGGAGCTGTCTAGGAAATGACCTTCCCAGCCTCTAGGCTGAATAGGACTTACACCAGCCTCCCCTTCTGTCCATGAGTCATTTACATTTTATGTTAAGGGACAGCATATCTCAGATCATAGTGCTTTTCAGAGAAAGGTGATAGTTCCACTATCAGCTGAGATTTAATACTTCCACAGCAGGCAAAGCCTGTCATATCAATTTGTTGTTCTGGCCCATTCCCAGGCAACATGCCATTCCCTGGTACAAAAGCCCCTATTGTTGCCATTGGGCTGATTCCTAACATACTCAGTGCTTCCTCCCTCACAGAAGTGCCATATGCAGTATGAAATACAATTTTAAGGCTTGTAGATTATAACTAATTCTCAGCAGTCCAACAGAGCAGACTATGATAATTATGGAAATCTTAGGAGCTGTCTGAAGATGAGCAGGAGATGGAGAAATTAGTCTACTATCACAAGCTTTAATTCTTCCAATTGTTCAAAACACATGTAATAAAACATTCTATCTTTTGGCAAGAGAAGCTTTGATTAAAATTTGTGGGAGAAAGAGGAGAAAAAGGAGAAGTTCCCTGACTCAGGAAGTCATACCTGTCCTGTGGAGAGCTGCTGTACCATGTGGTACATTATGCCTGTATGAGAGATTTAAACACCTTTAAGGGGCTGGAATTCAGTCAGAGAATAATCAATGGATTTAGGGCAGAAGGGACCATTGGAGATGTTGTAGTTCAAGCAGTTGCTTAAAGCAAGGTGGATCTCAAAGTTGTGTTAGGATGGTGTGATCTTGCCCAATATACCCTGAAAATATCCCAAGGATGTGGCTTCCATAGGCTCTCTGGGCAACCTGTTCCAGGTTTTACCCACTCTGGTGGTGAAAATTTTAGCTTGGTTGGGTTTTCCCCTGTTACAACTTCTGGCCTTTGTGTCTTGTCCTCTCTCTGTGCACTTTTGGGAAGAATTTGGCTTCCTCTTCAATAACCAACCCCATTAGGAAGTGCAAGTCTGCAGTCAGGTCTTGCCCTTAATCTTTGCCAGACTAAACAAACGTAGTTTCATTACCCTTCTGTGTTATGTGCTCCAGCCCTCTAATCATCTTGGTAGTCCTGTCGGTGAACTCTCTTCAGTTTTTCAGCATCTCTGTCTGACTGGGATTTCTGTGAGTGCTGGGGAGATAGGAATCATCAGTCCCTTGGCTGCTGAAGTGAGGAGGATTTCAGTGCATGCTTGGAGTGTCTCTAAGTGCTTTCCTGGAGCTGGAACAAAGCTGTAACCACAGAGGTTTTGAAGTTGCTCAGGGTCTTGTTCGGCTGGGTTTTGAGCAACACCAAGGACAGAGATTACACAATTTCACGGTAAAAGGATCTGGGACAGCTCACAAATTGTCCTTGGGAGGTGACTGTTTCTCATTGTTGCCTTTAAAGAGATGCAAACATTGATAGTTCAGATTTTGATGTAAATTTAATTGCCCTATTATGAGGTTGATGCCTGCAAGATAATATCCTTACACAGTCTGTCTCAGTTTAGATCTGTTTCTGTAGGGGTGGGTGGTGTATCAGGTGTGAACAAGGTAGAGCAGGTAAAATCTCCTCTGCTCATTGGTGTGGGAGTTTGGTTTTGAATGAGGATATTGTATGGATATTGTGGTGGTAAATGTATTCAGTATTCCAAGTAGGGAAGGCAGAAGTGGGTAAACTTTCTATCACCCACATTAGAACTGGGTAAATTCCCATTTCCTGTATTTACTCTGGAGACCAGCATTTTTCAGATGAGTGGATGTTTCCCCTGATGGCTGAAATGTTCTCAGACCCGATTTTGAGGAGTGTGATGTAGTGCTAAAATATGGGGATTCTTGTGTTTTTTATAGCTCCAAGTCATCTTGAAAACATCAAACTGGGTTTGAGTCAATTTTAGCCTTCTCAGTGATGGGCGTATTAGTTAAACACTTCGAAAGCTTCCAGCTCATACAAGCCTCCTTATTGTGCCCTCCAATCTTCCTTTGATATTTTGGTTGAGAACTAGGTGAAGGGTTGGAGTGACCATGAGATAATAGCCATGTATCCTGTCTGCACGTGAGCTATGCTGAGAGTTGCTCCAGTTATTAATGATCCTGTCCCGCTCTTTCTCATCTGAAAAACATCCTGATACCCAGGCTGGGTCAAGCCTGAATGAAGAATAACTCAGTTGCACTCTTAGTGTTAGGTCTAGTGTCTTAATGGAAAGAAACAGACTTTAAAACTCTTCCAACCAGCCCCTCTACCTCAGTTGGACAGGCTGTTGAAAGGCTCTTTGTATTACTGTTGGTTTTGGAAATCCCTGGATCACAGAGCTGTATGTGAGACTCTGAGAAGCAGATCAGTCTCTTTTAGCTGTTGTTCCCAGTTGGGAAGTATCCCAGGAGCCTACAATTTTTTTCCTTTTCCTGTGGGGAACAAGAGCTGCTGGGAGGAATTATTTCAATCTTGTGAGATCTTAGAATCACTAAGCTCTGAAAGCTGCTTTTTGGAATTGCTAATTTGTTTTTGGCGATTATTCCTTGCTGTCCTACTCTTTGCAGTCCTGAGGAAGGTTTCCATCCCACCTAAATGCTCTGTTTTTCTTTGGAGAATAATTCTGCTTGACCCATACGATTTTAAAAACAGTTTATAGAAGGTTTTTGGTGCTTTCCCCCACATCTTAGCCAAAATATAACAGTTCTGTTGTTCCTCAATGCACAGAAAACAATGTCTACACTGAAATTGTATCCAAGAAGTTTCCCTCCTTGTTATGTTGGCTGTTGTGGAAACCCAAGACTTGTGCCCTTGCTTTATCCTCTGGGAGGGACAGTTCTGCTCCACAGAACCCAAAGCATTCTGCCAATTCCCCACTGTTGTTTTCATCCCCTAACCTTTCTCCTGGCTTACCCCCCCTCCCACCTCAAGTGTGGGAGGCAGTGGAAGGAAGATGGAGTTACAGCTTCCTAGACATTTGGCTGATTTTTCTTTTGTACATCACTTTGTGGCTGACAGGACATTAGTTTTTTTTTCTTCAGAAAATACCTTGCATGCTAATCTCTGTGCATTAGCTGATCACAACATAAATGCTTGTCCATTAATCCAATGCCTTCCTGTGTGTCTTTCATCTCCATGCTCTCCAGTGTTCTCCTGTTTCACTTTCCCCCCTCTTTTGTCTTTAACTCTGCTTAATACAATCCACCTCAGTACCACAAGTCCAGGCTACAGAAACAAGGACAGATACTGTAATCAGATTGATGGACTCAATTAATAAACCTCCACCTGATTCTGAAGTGCTCTGTAAAGTCCAGTCTTCATGGGACTGTGACAATGATGTCCCTTTCCACTATTTCTTTATCTGCTAATAATAGAAGCCTATTGACTTTTCTGCTGTACTAAAATAATATGCTCCAGCTTATTTCCAGAGAATTCAACAATTGCCATCATTATTACTATTATTATTATTATTAGTAGTAGTAGTAGTAGTATTGCTCTTTTACCTTCTGATATTTTGGGTAGCTTGAGAGCAAAACTCAATGCAAAGTAGGCCTGGGATTTCTCTGGCCTAACTTCTGAGTCTACCATGCAGATTTCTATAGCTGAGATCCTGGGCTCTCTGTATAGGCACTGCAGAGATGTATGCACTCTAAACATCATGCAAGAGCAGCTGTACCAGCTGAGCCAAAGGACCATCATAACCACTCTGGACAACATGTTCTAGTGTCTGACCAACCTCACTGCTCAAGTACTTCTTAAATCAAGAGCTTTATGAGAGTTCATTCATTCTTGATGGATTTTTCCTCCCTTCATGGATGTTGTGGTGTTTTTAGTCCGTGTGAATGCTTGAGACCTGCAGAAGTGCAGTGGCCACAAGTGCCACAGTTCAGCTTTGCAGGCAGTAAGAAAATGCCCCCTTTTGTTTAATTTTTTTATTTTAATTGAAAGAAACAGCACTTCCAATCCCTTCATCTCCCTTCCTCACTTCCACTTTCTGTGTGGTCTCTCTAACCTCCCAGTTGCCTGTCTTCCTGGTAGAAGAGGGTTAGTTGCAATTTAACACCTTTCTCTTAAATGTTTCTGAGTTCTCTGCATGATTTCTGAGTGGGGAGAGAGGGACATGGATCTAGAAATGCTGATACTCTTCTGGGTATGAATATTGAGTGGTTATACAGTGACACCATGGTGGTTTCTGCATTGCCTTCTGTTCTTTCCTAACAATTCCTAGGGTTTTTTTTTCTGGTTATTAATGAGTATTGGTTTTCACATTTGAGCAGAACTTTTACTACTCCAAGACTCCTATCATGTGTTACTTTGTTTTATGTACATTGTCTTTTATTTGGGATTTTTGACTAAACTTCAATACCTGCAGTAAACTTGGCAGAACTTTCACTGTGTGACACTTTAGTTCTGGGCTGGGTGCGTGCTTTAGCATAGGACATTACAGGAATGCCTGCCTGATTTTTCTCCTTTTTGCTGAGAGATTGCTTGTGGTGATCCAGGAAGGCCTTTGTTGAGATTTGGAGACATAACTTCAGAAGGAGTAGTCAAGCAGGCTACAATGTAATGCTGTTGGTTGTGAAACATCTGGACACTAAGTCATTATGTAAAACTCATAACAAATTTTTCAGATTTCGTTATCTAAAACTCTGTTTCTGTAGCACTCTCCATGTTTGCATCAGAGTAAATCTAAGTAATAAACACATATGTGAAGACTAAACAAATCCTGAAAGGTGATATTGTTACAGTGCTTACTCAGCAGTCAGAGTGCCAAGTACCGTTTCCATTGTCTGGAGCAGCAGTTTGCTTGAATGATAACATTGTTTATAAAGGCCAGTGATGCTACTTGTGCAGGAGATGTACCTGGGAGAGCCTTTTCTTGCTTCCCTGAACTCTGTTGCAGGACAATTCAAGTATAACTAATAGGCATCTCTGTGTGAGCAGAGCTGAGATGATGCTGAAATGCACCTGGGGTCATGACAAACAGAATTTCTAATCTGAATAAACGTTTGTTTTTTTTTTCCCCCAAGCAGTTCTAAAGGAGACTGGGGCTTGTCAATGCATCCTGAGAAGCCATATCTCAGAATGACGGAGGTTGGAAAATCACAGAATCATAAAATCATTTAATTAAAAAAGACCTCTAACATCATCTTGTCCATCCTATCTCCTTCAAGCAAGGTCACCTACAGCAGGTTGTTCAGGGCTCTTTCTAGCTGTATCTTGAATATCTGGAAGGTTGGAGACTCCATGATGTCTCTGGGCAACCCATTCCAGAGTTTGATCACTCTCACAGTTACACATACATGTTTAAATGGAATATCCTATATTTCATTTTTTCCCATTGCTTCTTGTTCATTCACTGGATACCAATGAGAAGAGTCTGGCTCTGTACTCTTTACTCCCTGTCCCATCAGTTATTTATACAAACTGACAAGATCCCCTTGTCCAGTCTAAGCAGTCCCAGCTTTCTCAGCCTCTTGTTATATAACAGATGCTCCATCCCTTGAGTTTTGTGGCCCTTTGATGGACTCAGACCAGTGTGCCAGTTTCTTTTTGCACAGGGACATTCAGAACTGGACACAACACTCAGCTGGGTCTCACCAGTTCTGAGGGGCAGTGCTGACCTGCTGCTCATGCTGCTGCCAAAGGCTGGCTTTGCTGTCAGGGCCCATTACTGGCTCATGGTCACCTTGGCATCTACCAGGACACCCTGGTTCTTTTCTACCTGCTTTTCAGCCGGTTGGTCTCCAACATTGTGCACAGGGATATTCCTCCATATGAAAAGTCTTGGCACTTTCTTTTAGTTAAAATTAATGAGATTCCTGTTTGCTCATTTCTGCAGACTTTCAGGATTCCCTCTGAATGATGGAACAATCATCTGGTCTATCAACTGCTCCTTCCTGTTCTGTGTCATCTGCAAGTATGCAGATGCCATGCACAGATTCAGAGGTGATCCTTAGTGTAAGAAAACATAACATTAACCTCAACAGCAGAAAACCTGAGGGCAGGTCCCTGTCCTGACCCAAACCAGAATAGTGTAGGAAAGAATATTCTTTAAAGGTGTCTGAAGAGAAAAAAAACCCAAACAAGCAAAAACCAAAAAACAAATCACCTTTTCTGGGGAGGGTTGATGTGTCTGAATCCAGCATAGAGTTGGGATACAGCTGGGACATGCACTCAGATGCAGCAACTTGGAAATGCTCCCAGGTATTGCAGCTTAATCACAGCCTTTCACTGTAACACTGTCCATATATGAGCACAATCCTCACTGACTTTTCCAGCAGCTGCCCCTGAATCTGTTTGGGCCTGTGGTGTGTTTTGGTCTGGGATACAATAGGTACAAGGAAAACGTGCACTGTGGATGTAGCTGCTGTTACAGCTGTGAGGCAAAGAGCCCTTCAAAGTGTTACTCTGCTAAAGAAATCCCTTTCTCTAACTTATTAGTCAAAACAACTGCTCTGTGTCAAAGCAACACAAATAGCTTTTAGCCAGAAAGCTTTTCTAGCTGCTGTTTCTCTGGGGCCTGTCTGCCCTGCCTGACTGCTGTCCCCATACAAGGGGTGAGTGCAGTACTTGGCTTCATAAATTCCACTGTCGGCTTGCTATTGTCCCTTTGTTCTTCGTTGCCAAGGAAGCCAAATATTATTTCTGTCCTTGAAAGAAGTTGCAAATATGGGGAATGGCTTCAGTAAAAGGTGGGGAGAAATACCTTTTGTGTTCTCTCTTATTGCCTTTATAGAACTGATTTGGGTGATGTGGTAGAATGGGGCTGTTCTGTCTTTTCTCTGTTAGTCAGATGTCTTTATTATTATTATTAACTTATATTCCAGACGAAGCAGTTCCCTCTCTTTGTGTATTCTTTCATTCCCTTTGTCACATCCTGAAGTGCTACTGAGTGGTCCTGAATAAAGATCAGTCTGCATTTATGTCTCTTTATCCTCAGGCTTTCTGTGTCCTCTGTTACTTCACATTCACAGGCCTTGAATTTTTTTTTAACTGGTCTTCCCATGGATATAGCTGTAGGATCATCCTCAGTTGATATTTAGAAAACTGAGGTGCAAGTGAAACTGATAGCAGATGAAGTGTACTGGGAAGTCCCTCTGGCCCTGTGGCTTCCAGCCAGACGTGACCATTCTTGATCACAGAATCAGAGAATGGTTTGGGTTGAAAGGAACCTTAAAGACCACCTCGTTCCAACTCCCTGCCATGAGCACAGACACCTTCCACTAGACCAGGTTGCTCAAAGCTTCCCACTTGAGCAACAGGAAGGTACAGCTTGTTTAGCAGGTAGAAATGAAACTCCTGCATTAATACTTGATCTTCAGCCCAAGGTACAGACATGGTCCTGCCTTTACTCCCAAGTGCTAATTTCCTGTCTTTCCCAGGAGGAATGTGTGGTAACTTGAGGTGAGGTGAATTCAGGCTGCCTGGGCAGTGTTACAGCTTGGACTGGTGATGCTCAAGATGCCTGTCTATTGATAGTATTGTTTATATCAAACAATAAAAGAGCAACTTACCTGTGAAATCGTCATTCCTGCTATCCTGACAACATTTATCATGGCTTGAAATTGTCCAGTTGCTGGTGAATAATAAATTCCCTCTTGGCTTAAGTCAATGGCTTAAACAGCAGATGCTGGTCTGGCGGTTTTGCCTGGCTCTGGCAGATGCAACACACTGCATGTTCTGTTAAGGCAGTACTTGAGGTTTGTAGCCAGGTCATCAGAGATAGAGCACATCAGAAATTATTATTAGAATTATTAACTTATGAAAACTTGCTCCCCCCTCTTTTTACAGCCTCTCTGAGCTCCCATTTTTTCCTAGAATTTTTTTTTTTCCTTTTTGCAAGCAGCTATAATTTGGAAATAATAGACCACATGAGGACATAAGGACAGGTCACTTACAAATGGATACTCTTGCTCAAAATCTTTAACTTTTCTCCATTTTACTATTTTAAGGCTGCTCCCTGTTCCTCCAGTTTCAAGTGACCCAGTCTCCACAATCCTTCCAGCTGATTCTTGATGTCAGGATAAGCTCCTGAGACCACACTTCTAATTGACAAATGAGAAAGATTTTTCTTTTTATATGTCTATTCTAACCCGTGTCTCCTTTTGTTTTCCCTTTTTCATTTCCTTCTTTTTCCCTTACTCTGCTTTATCCTTTCACTGTTTAGCCTTTTCTATCTTGTCTCAGTCTCCACTCATTTTCTTTCCTCTCTTGGGGTTCATAAAGCTGCCAAGGCCTGGCCAAAGCAAAGAGAAATATGCATTTCACAGGCAAAGGTCATGCAGAGGGCAGCATCATAGCTCTCACTGCAGGTCCTGGGGAAAAGGATGCACGTTTGTTTCAGAGCTGTTGCTTTCATTAAATTTGACAAATCTACCCTCAATAAGAATAAATAAATAAAATATGGAATGTAAAGCAGAAGGAAAAGGGAGATGTGAAAATCCCAGTGCTGGAAAAAGCTTTTGCCTGACTTTTGGATTGTCTTGGGAGGTGAGTTCTGGGAGAATTAAGCATGAGGTATCTAGTCTGGAGGGAAATCACAAACTGGGTTCTCTGCCGTGTCTCAGAAGAGCTCATGCTGTATGTTTGTGAGTAATAGCTGCCCTTCCCAACATAGGCTGTGATTTGTCATTATCCCCCAAAATGTTCTGCTTTTTCACTGGAAAAATTGCCAGGTGGAAAAGCAATCCAGTGATTTGACCTCCTGGAGTGTGGAGATTGCCAACCCTACCTATCATTGCACAGCACCAAATGAGACAGGCCTTGAATTTTAGTTTGAAAGGCAAAAAAGATTCTAATAAAAATGACCATTGTAGTGCTGAACTGCTTTTTAAGATCAGTGGGGGAGACTACAACCTGATTGGAAGAATTTTCTTGTAGGAAAACTCTTCCCTGCCAAGTTGGTATTTGCTCATGCAAGTCACACTGTATTATTTCATGCAAGGTAACGGGATTTCAGATTTGCTCTCTGGGATCACAAGAATTGTTCAATATTTTCACCTGCCAGTTGAAATCTACATTGTTCAGGGATGTGTGGTCACTCTGAGAGCCCTAGAGCTGGCTCCTGGCACTGTGTGCAAAGCACTCACATCTGCTTGTGACGGCTTTAGCAGCAGCTCCCATGGGGTTATGCACTTTTGCTTTCCCTCCTGCCATTTGCCCCAGTCTAAATAAATCTGCCACTGCCCTGTACTCATAGTCTTGTCAGAATAATTTATTCTGAATGGGCAGAAACCTGTTTATCCAGTGTTGGTGTTTCTTAGCCCTTGTCAGATTGTCATGGCTGAGTTCTTGATTTGCTTAAAGGATTGGTCAGTCTGCATAAAGTCTTGTCTGTCACTTGCTTGGTCAAATAACCACCTTCTTTGTCCCAATGTGATATGCTGTGCAAAAGCTTTCTATTAATTTGGGTGGTAGCAGAATACTTCCCTGTCACTCCCAGTAAAGCTGTGGGCAAAGGCCAGGTTGATTTTAGGAACATCTTCTGCTGTAGCTCTGCTGAGGCTCACAGTTATATAATAGCTGGTTTAAAGCTTCCTTGCTGCATGTTCTGGTACAAAACCAAACCCTTCCCTCTGTGTTTGCAATGGTGAAAACCTGGGTTTTGGTGAAATTGGACCATTCTCAAACTTCCCAAATTGCTGCTCTACCTCTCATTGTCACACTGTGTGGGGACATGAAGGAGCTGTTACAGACCTTACCAGAGACAAGCATAATCTGCTTTCATGACAGATGCCAAATATTTCCTCTTTCCAGAGAAGATTTGGGACCAAATTTTCTTTGGTATGTGGTGAACTGGTAAATCCTATGCTTTCTAAATACTAGAGAGAAAAAAACAAAAACAAAAACAAAAAGGGTTCATTAATTTGGCATAAGGGTGCATCAGGGGGCTGCTGTCAGGCACTGTGCTTGCCAGCGTTGACTTCTGATATAGCTGAGGGCCCAGGAAGGGATTTGATGGAGATAGAGGTGCCAAATGACACAAATTTGATTTCAAGAATTTTGGTGTCTAGATGAGAAGGTGCAGAACAGTTATCAGTCTCTTGCCCTAAGACATTGTGGTGCTTCTAGGAAGGGCTGAGTGTGGGGACAGATCCTGTTTGAACTCTTAAATCTGGCTGTAGGAAGACACCAAGCTTTGCGATTGTTTTTTTTTTCTTAGCTAGACTCTTTCGATTTACATTTTAATTTTGTAATGATGTTGCATTTTTCATAAGAATTTATCATCTGAAGTGGTAGGATCAAAAGGACTTTATTGTGGAAATTCAAGTCCAAATGAACACCAGTGAGACTTTTATACGTGAGGAAAGGTGCATTAGTAGTCATACATGTATAATGGAGTGTTATATGGGTATAATTATGGCAGACTAGTTATATCACTCTAGTTTTGCTGTTAAAAAACTCTTGTATATAAACCACCTAGATAAAACTGTCCTTTAAATAAAATAGATCTGTTATAACTTAATTTAGAAGAGCTGCATGGCCGTGATAAGTTCTTTATTGCTACTTAGAATGCAGTGGCAAGGCCAGAGCGAGCAGTGCTGTGATTTATGTGTGGGATGACAGTGTTTTGGAAAGGACTTGGTTGAGAGCCAAGGAGAAGGAGCCAGTTGAAGCTGCTCAGGAAGTATCAGCCATGTGGTTCCCTCAGCTGTAAAGCCATGACCTTAAGCCTTACTGCAGCTGTATCTCTGGTATGAAATAGTGCCCAGCTTGTCACAGTGCATGGAATTGACCTTTGGTGGCTCTTGGAACTACAGTCTAAATCTCTCTCAAAATCACAGCTCTCATTCTTTGAGTACTGAACAAATGCCATAAGGCTTCCCAAGACAACCTGGTTATGCTATAAGATGTATTTTATAAATTTGATTGCACTATGTGCAATATACTTTATGTATTTGACACATAATACATACTACTGCAAGTTATCCTTTTTTTCAATTAAAGCAAGACATTAATATTTATAATGCTGTAACACTACCATATTACTTATATGATATATTAATATTTATGAAGTTATGACAGTATTCTAACAAAGCATTCTAAGAAATTTAGTACTGCAAAAAATGAACTCCTCAGTTGTAGTGGGACTCAGGCTCTCCTGCAACTTAAATTAGGTTAAATATTCTGCAAAATTGCTTGTTTTTTTAAACACACGTGTGTGTGCATATGTCTACATATAAATATATTTCTTATATACACACACACACATGTACACACACATGGAATTTTTAGTGGGAAGGGTTAGGAGTTGCCACATCTGGCAGGCTGATAGAAGCAGAGAAGCAAGAGCCCTGTGTCCCCAGGTGCAGGCAGCTGTGGTGCTGAGCAGCTACTCCTGACAGAGTGTGGGTGGGTCAGGCAGATCACTCGGATCACAGGCAGAAACTCAGCTTCCACCCAAACACAAACAACACCAGTGGCCTCACCCTGCTCCCCTCTCCAGCTGAGCAGGATGAAAGCCTGTTAGTAGGAAATATGCACATACATTCAATGTGGATCCTCTGAAAACTGGCCCCAGAGAGTCCATGTGGCACTCGGCTCTGTGATCCCCAGTCACCTCACACAGATGGGAGCATGCAGAGGGGCGTCTTTATTGGCTCCTGGTCTTCCCATAGCTATCCTGGACCTCCTGTAGACAACTCAAAGCCTCTCTGGTCTCAGCAGTATTTGTTTTGTGGCTGCTTTCATACCTGCCTCCCAAAGCTTTTATTCTACTTGCCAGCAAGCCCAGCTTGATAGTCAGCAGTGGACACAGATGTACCTACACGCTGAGCACCCATCTCTTCCTCCAGTGGCTGGCAGGACACATCCATGGACACTCTGACCTGTGCTCCACCTATGGTTGCTGCCATCTCCATACATCACATGCACACTAATCCCTGGAAGAGGCTTAGAGCTGAAACAAGGGAGCAGGAATAAGTAACTGGAGAGAGGGTTGCAAGCTGGTGAAGTCCTGGTGCAGTGTCTTCCAACCAAAGTCTCTGTGCTATCAAATTTTGTTGCAAAATCGTGGCTGCTTGCAGCTATGCAGCGAGGCAAATGAATTTTTTTAGAAATTCCTGAAATCCAAAGGAAGTGGATGGTCAACACCTTGAATCACTGGTTATGATACTGGTGCACAGTTCTAGGAGAAACTCTGACAAACTGGAGAGAGTCCAGTGGAGGGCCAGGAGGACAGTTTGAACCTGAAGCACATGGCATAGGAGGAATGGTGGAGAAGAGAAAGCTAAGCAGTATCCAGATGCTTCCTTCTGATTCCTGCAAATGGCTGTACATAAACCAAAGCTGGGCTCCTCTTAGAGGTGCAAACTAACAAGGCAGGAGGCAAGAAACCATGAGTTGTGACAGGGGAAATTATGAGCACTTATTTGAAAAAAAAAATTGAAAAAAATTCGAATGACGAGGGTGGTGAAGCCCTGGCAGAGGCAGAGGCTGGGAAATCCCTGTTGTTGGCAGCTCTTGCTCAGGGCAGAACAAGGTGCAGCTTGATTTCACTTTGATATTGACCCTACTCCAAGCAGCAGTTTGGGCTGGGTGATCTGCAGGAGGTCCTTCCAGGATCAATATCCCCTGATTCAAGCATTAAAAAAAAAAAATTATATATATAATTTTTTAAACTCTGTCCATTTGTCTTTTCAAAATGTGGAATATCAGAAAAAATAGATCTCCGTAAATGTAAAGGATTTTAAAACTTGTTTTAGAAAAAAAAGTAAGCTCTCAAGAAACTATGGACTTATGGGACAGTCAAAAAATCATCTAAGATGATATTCAAACAGCACAAAATATTTTTGTATTGAATTTTTAGACCTATTGTTTAAAGTTCTAGACCAAAAATACTTGCAGTTGGAGTTGCTTTTTTAATTCTCCAGAGTAATTCCAACTGTCTGTGGAAAAGCTGTAGTGTTTTATTAAATTTTGTAGGAGTTTAGAGTTAGGGAATTTAAGGGAAAAATTAGCAATAATCCTCAATAGTATCTGTATAATATTCATGTCTGCAGAATTGAAAATGACAGTGTTTTTATTTCTGTCACCCCTGCCTTCACCAATCTAACTTCCAGTACTTTCTCATCCCTACACAAACCTGGGAGACCTATGAAATACTGATCAGCATTTACAAAACCTTACCTTGTTTAACCTTGAAATGTTGGCATTCAGCTGCAGTTCTAAATTCACTCTTCTTTCAAGACCATTTTTCTGAGTTAACACTGGATGCTGTTTGGAGCTGTAGCTGAGGTACAGAAGATCAGATAGTGGGCAGGGAACTGTTGACTAAAAATAAAAATATTTTCCTAAATATACTTACAAGATGTTCAGGTTTGTTCAGAGCTGTATGGTATCTGAAAGGTGAAAGGCTTGGGGAGTAGCTGAACTGAAAGCAAATCTCTCTGTAGAAGGATTGTAATAGCACATTTCAATCTCCAGCATTAGTAACAAAGCAAAACAAACCCTACTTGTCTGTGCTGGGCTGCTCTGTGGTTTGAGAGAGCTGCTTTTACTGCTACAGCCACAGGATTATCAGTAATGCCTGGCATGAAATGTATTAATTGAGTTCCCTGCTCTGGCTTCAAGCCTTGCCTGGGGTCACATTTCAGTCCTGTTGGCCCATCCTTGTGGCTGTCACTCGACTCCACTGGCTCAGCACTGTTTCTGTGAGATGTTATGAGTATCAGTGCTCTGCCCATAAAGAATAAGCTGAAATTCTCCAGTCCACAACCTGCCTGAAAACCAGTGTGGTTTAGGGGTTGTCTGAACTCCAGAAAAGTATCTGATTAAGGGATCTCCTGGAAAAAGTTCTGTTTCACATTCAGTATCTGTACAACATCTACAAGGAAGCTGAGGAAATAAGAAGAAAATGGCAGCAGATACTGAGAAAAACAATATGGATTTGGAAAATAAGTAGATTAAAAATAAAAGAATCTGTGTCAACCAGCAACAAGGGAATATTTAAGTCACTAGCAGTTAATTGCAGTGACTCCATGTGTTTCAGATACTGGAAAACTGCTTATTTCTAAGTATAAAGTCCTTTTTTTTTTTTAGAGGTTAGTTTGTCTCTATGATATGCGTGTACTCCTGTATTTGTAACCACAAGAGCTCAAAATGGGATATTTTAAGAAGACATTACAATAGCTTGGATATAGCTTGATGCAGACATTTATGGGGCTCTGGCATTAATTATATATAGACGTTCATTAACCATTAGAATCCTTCAAATTTTCTTGTAATTTATTAGAAGTTTTGGATCACATCCAAACTGTAAAAATAATTAGTTCTATTGTGATTGTTGCTATTCTTCCAGCCCATTCCTACAGAGATGTTCCCTGGTGAAAGACAAAATCTCTGCTCTGAGGATTGGCAAGCTGGTGTGTTGCTATGTGCCTTGTCAAGCAAAACTAGAACTGGTTTTAGTGGAAGCAGGAGAAGAGAACTTGCTGGGTTTAGACAGCCATGGTTAAATGGGATATATGAATGAATATTTGTGTGCTCTAGTGTTATCATAGAACAGTTACAGACTCACAGACTCATGGAATCATAGAACAGTTTGCGTTGGAAAGGACCTTAAAGACCATCTCATTCCAAGTCCCTGCATGGGGAGGGACATCTTCCACTATCCCAGGTTGCTCCAAGCTCTGTCCAACCTGGCCTTGAACTCTTTTAGGGAAAAGGCAGCCACAGCTTCTCTGGGCAACCTGTGCCAGTGTCTCACCACCCTCACAGTAAATAATTTCTTTCTAAGAGGAGACTTTTCTAGTTTAAAGCCATTCTGTCTTGTCCTATCACTTCGTGCCTCTGTGAAATGCCCCTCTCTGGATTTGTTGTAAAGTCCCTTTATGTACTGGAGGCTGTATTTTCCTACTTCTGGATGGGGTGGAAGCTCTTATGTCGTCTGTGCTTTTGTGAACTGCTCCATCAGCTGTTTTGGTTTCAAAAAGGAAGGGCTGTAGCTCCATGAGAGTAATAAAGGAGGATGTTTAGGTTTACAGTTCCTGTAAAATGGTGATATTCTGTATGAAACTGTTACGTTTCTCTAACAAATCCCTTATGTTAGGATTTAGAACTGACTGTTGAATGGGAACTGATCAACAGTTTCCTGGAGAGGCAATGGTTCAAATGATTCTTGGGAGCTGACATTGCTGGGAGGGGTAAAGTTACAGTCAGCATTAAGCATTGTGTTTGGTGAGTAGTGTAGCATAATTGCTGATGACTGATAGGAGGTAAACCCCACACTTTGAAAAAATAAATTGCAAGTGGTGTTTGAAGGGAACTTTTCCTTCTTTTTTGAAGGAAAAATGTTCTATCATTTTTGTGATGCATTTCTTTTGGTTGTTTATGCTGTCTCCAGAGTGTGAATTCCTTCTTTGGTGGTGACACTGTTTTTTTTTTAATTAAAGAGACTTTTAACTCTGGAGTTCTATACATTGATTTAATTTGGGAGCAGGAAAGCCCACCATCAACAATTCCACATCCTTGACACAATTCTTAAGAAAAGAGAAGTGCTAACCTCAAAACATTTTTGTTATCCCAGGTTTTCAAAACATGAAGCATTTCAAAAAGGTTTGATGGGCTTAATTCTTTAGATTTCTTTGCTGTTTTTAACATGTTTCCAAATAAAATGTATATTTTTAAGAAAAGCTCAAATTTACACCTGCTCTAAGATTGTATTACCCTGTATACAAGTGCCATTAAAGTCCTCAATCACCTGCAATTGGCTTCATGTTTAAGTATTTCATTCACTAAAGAGAATCCCAGTAGTTCCCTCCCTGGCATCATATGTAAGGTTATAAAAGGCTACTTGGAGACTTGTTACCGAAAATTCAACCAGAGTCCTAAAAATAATTCAGATTTTGGGTTACTGAACCATGGATCAATGGGTAATGAAATGCCAACACTTTCAAAAGAACTACCAATGAAATAGTACAAATCTGACACATTTAAAGAGAAAAAAGAAAAAGCAATAATTCTCTACAGTCTTTTGCACTTTGAAGAACATCATCTCCTCTGTGACCATGCCCATGCCTAATCCAGTATCTTCTCTCTGACAGTGGTCAGTGCCAGAATTTCAGACATTGTGCTTTGTTTATTATGAGTCAGTCACCATCAAAGCATTCAATCCCTTCAATATCTTGAGCTTGAGTGAACTCAAGTTATTTTGAGATTGCTGATGGAAGATGAGAGGAAGGAGCTGTTTCAACAAGTGACTACACTAATTGCAGGGGCTGAAACCTTCCCTGATCCTGAACTGGCAATATGAAAGGCATGCTGTAGGAGGCTGTTCTGACGGAGTAGTTGAATATGCAGAGGAGACTGTAGAGTCTTGACTGCACTTTGGTTGTATTTCTCTGGCTCCTTAATAGAGTGGCCTTGGGGAAAAGTCCTAATGCACTGGAGTAACAGCGTGGAAAGTGCATTTTAATATTTTGTGTTGTATTCTGTTTCCATTTCTGCTTTGCTTGCCCTGATGGCCATCCTGCATAGTTGCCTTACTTTTGAGGGAGAGAGCTGAACTAATTCCAGGACTAGGTGTGCAGCACCCCCAGGGCATGTATTCTACCAGCTGGGGAAGGAGGTCCACTCCAGTAGTTAATTTTGTCCCAGAGTGCTTCCTTGAACAAGTGAGATAAAGGCACTAATTAAATAGTGCTTTTTCCTGATCTGATGCAGCCTGTCACTCAGTCTGATAACTGGGGCTGTGTCTCAGCTTTTTTCTTGTGAGCAAATGCTGCCCTTGGGACTTGGAAATTAATATGCTGACTTGAGTAAATATTTATTTGGCATGCACCTCGAGGCACTGCAGCAACAGAACTGTTAAGTAAGAACTACAGGCTAAAATTTAGAGAAATCAATGAATCCAGCCTCCAGAGTGGAAGCTTGAATGATGAACCTAAATTACTTTGTGTTGGTTTTCTCTAAGAACCATAATTGTAGTTGTTTTACACACCTTGAAATTTGTCGAGACTGGTGGTCTTTCACAGCACTCGTGAGCTAGGTTTTGATGTTGGCATGGAAGAAGAGCTATTCCCAGTAAAATGTCTGGATACGGGTCATCTAGAAGTAAAAAAAATGAGGAAAGTGGGATCTAATTACTCTTTTAAAGTACCTAAAGGTATAGACAAAATGGAACCAGTCTTCTCTCTGAAAAGTTCCACTGTGACAGTTGTTAGAGCTTTGGCATGGGATGCTCGGAGAGGTTGTGGAGGCTCCACCCTTGGGGATGTTCAGAACTGGGGAAGCTGGACTAAATTGGCCCTGCTTTAAACAGAAGGCTGAACTAGATGACTTTCAAAGGTAACAACCTAAGTCATTCTGTGATTATGGGTCACCAAGAGAATAGTCATTATTTTTGAAAAACAAGTTTTATGTTTCTTTTTAGGAATTTTTCCAGGGATTGTTTCTTTTAATTGCTTTGTCTTTTTTCTCTATTCTATCTCTTAAGAGTATAGTAGCAGCCATACTACCATGTCTTCTCTCTGTCTTCCTCCACAGAGGAAGATAGGAGCAGGCATTGTGGCTGCTTGTAGGCTTGTGTTGGTGGCAGTAGTGGGAAGGGGACTTTCAAATGCAATGCAGAGAGAAGATCTGTGGGGTTGAATGGAACAATGGCTGACACTGACGTGGGACATGCTGTAGTGCTCCCTGTATGGATGTCTCTGTATCAGCATCAGGGAGGCTTCCCTGAGTGTGGCAAAGTCAGGATTGTTTGGGAGTTCCCATGGCAACCTGACTGTAATCAGCCCTTTTGACTCAGTGTAATTTTAATGAGACTTTGTCCCCCTGCTTTATTCTTGTCAACAACTTCCTTACAGTGGGTAACATAATCCTCTAAGAAACAAGGAGAGATTTGGTTCTGCGCAGTGTTTTCCTTCTAAAAAGATTGTGACTGTGCAGAATTAGAGAGGAATCAAAGTTCTGAGGAAGTGCCAAAGGCCTAGAACAGAAGGTGCAGCCAGAAGAATTGAAATGGTATAATGTGAAAGGAGATCAAAGATGTGACTGGTATGTCATGATGGAATAGGGCCTCATACACCTACTTTCCCCTTAGTGACTCTGCATTTGGGCCTTTTTGCCCATGATCATTGGTTTATAGGAAAAGTGAGGTTGGAAGGGATTTTTCTCTAGTCTAACCTACTGCTCTAGAATGTCAGACCAGGTGGCTCAGGGCTTTATCCAGTAATGTCTTGAAAACTTCCACTAATGTGGGCTGCACAGCTTCTCTGGGAAAGCTGCTCCACTGCTTGACTGCTCTCTGGAGTTGCTCCATATATCTGGTCTAAAACTTTCTTGTTTCTTATTGTACCTGGTATTTCTATTTTTCCTACCCTGAAGAGCCTGGCTCCATCTCTTTGATAACCTCACAGTAGATACTGGCAGGATGCTGTTATTTTCCCCCAAAGATGTCTCTTCTCCAGGCTGAAGAAGCCACTTCTTGCAGGGAAAGTGCTCCAGCTTCCAGCCTTTTTGGTGGCTTTCTGTACTCACTCCAGTTTATTGAAATCTGTCTTGTATTGGGGGGCCAAAAATCGTATGTGGCATCTAGACTGAGTCTAAATCATGAGTCTGGGTCAACTGCATTTCCTGTAAACTTGACATATGCTGATGTAAATAATTTGTATGATTTGACTAAGAGTTTAGAGCATCCACATGTTGCTTTCACTAAGGATATGAAACACGGCTGAAGGTCAAATCACCAAGTGTCCCTAATCTCCCTGTCATCGTGTCTCTCCTTTGCAGCTTTGTGTGATGAGTAATAAAATCTGCATCCTTCATTGCCTGTTCTTTTGTGTTTGTTGGCTGCACTGCCATAAATCACCTAAATGTTAACTACTTTTCACTAATGATGGTTTTTGTCACGGTTTTTGCAGGTTACATATCACAGGTACTAAAGAATTACACTGACCGTGCCTGTGATGGAGAATATGTGTCCCTGAGATGTCCCCACAGAACCACCATCAGCATCCAGTCTTCTTTTTATGGCCGAATTGTACCAAGTCATCAGCTGTGTCCTTCTCGCTATCCCCACTCCTATGCAACTTTAATTAAAGAAGATGTTGCCTGTTCAGTTGGCACTTCTCTTCAGGTATTGTTAAAATGCACTTCTTAATTTTGAACTTCACCTTTACTTGGCCAGGCAGCAGCTCTCAGTGTTGGTGCTGCTCAGACCTGTCTTAAGCAGGGCTACCCAGCACAGGAGCTCTGACATCTCACACAGCTTAGCGGATAATTCATCCTTGTAGTTTAGACAGGACTGAATTAGATTTTGGTGGTGGATTTCTTAGCTTTCCTGCAGCTCTAGTCAGTAACAGTTCAGGAATATGGTTGAAGGAGAATTACACTTCAGGACTGCATTATGTTTGACTGGGTTTCAAGAACATTATTTTTATAGTTTTCCTTCCCAATTATTAGCTTTTTCAACACATTCAGAAATTGCTGTAGCGTTCTTTTTGCTTTAGATCCTATTTCAAGAGGCTTTTACTTTGGTAACTTGAAACCCAGAGAGAATCCTTGGCTTTACTTCTTGTGACTCATTTGGCTCTTAGGCCAGTGTAAGTGATCATACATCACTTAAACCCATAACATCCCCCAGTAGTTAATCAGCTCTGACCATTTGTGCAGGGAAAGTTGTCTCTGTGTATCGTCCCAAGAACACATGTGATGTCAAGAAATCAAAGGGTTATTTGGAAGGTGCCAGTGTTACTCAACTGCCAGTAGGAACAACTAAAATTAGAAACATGAGTTGGCAGATGTTGTTGAGATGAATATGGGTCTTCTCCTGGGTGTTGAAGCAAGCACAGGTTTTTTCAAGTGCTGGATTTGGGACTGTGAAAACTTTTGGGCAAGCTCTCAGTCATCCAGTGTGTTTATGGCTTAGAATCAATAATAACTCATAACAAAAATTTATAGCAGACTAGATTAATGAACCTACAGGGTTAGTGAGTAATTTCTTTTATAATTTGGATAAAGGCCAGAGTTTTCGACATCACTTCTCACTCTTGCATCCAGGGTTTTTAAGAGACATTTACAGCATTTTTTAAAAAGTTGATGTGACTGCTTTGGCTTCCAAATGCCAGTGGTAAGTTCTCAAGAATTTGCACACGGTTGGTTTTTGGCTGGAGTGTAGTCCTTTAACTGACAGATTTGAACTTGCCCTCATGACACTTCCACTGCACAGCAAAGGACTGAGCTGTAGTATGGGAGGACGTGGTCCTTATCAGTGGAAGGTTTTCCCAGATATGGTGACAAAAGTTCATAATGAAACAGACGAGAGGCAGTTGTGTTGTTTAGGGTGGGAAAACATGGAGAGAAAGCTTTGGCAGAGGCTAGACTTCCCTTCTTTTATTGATTTACTGAAAAATTTACTTGCAACATTTCATTTACCAAGGTGATTGATAGCTATGAGCATTGCCTCAACCCTTGTGGGTGAGTGGCCCATTTAAGGCATCTGGAAGAACTTGAGGGAAGATATTACCCTAGGCTTTCCATTTCATGGTTTATGTGTAGGAAGGATTGAAAAGAAATACTTACCTGCCTCTCTTAGCTTTTTATGTCCTCAGACCTGTTCCCCATTAGCTTTGCCTTCAATACTTAGACGACTTGTAATTCCCAGTCCCTGTTTATCAGTGAGAATTGTGGTCCCTGTAGGTAGTCCTGCAGCAGAGCCCTTGTGCAGTACATTTGATATATGACTGAGACCAAAACACTTTTATTAACCCATTTTTGGGGATGCAGATGTGCTGGGAAAGCAGCTGACATTCTCTCTTCTGCCACAAATTTCTTGGCAAGTTCCTGAGTCTTTTTGGAGGAGACTCACAGCCTCTTTGGTGCCCGCAGATGTGGCTTTGATCCCTCCATGTGTTGTGATTGTCCAAGGTAGGATGAGTCTGAATGCCAGAGATGAATTTCATCTTCTCTCTCGGTTCTGGAGTGAGTGAGGCCTCTGAGGGATAAGCCAGGAACTCCACAAGCTGCATGGCAAGCTGCCTGCAGCTCACTGGTAGGAAATGCATGTGTGTAGGAAAATTGGAAAGCTGTAGACAAGGAAATTGCATGTATTTTTGTGGTTTTGCAACTCAGATATATGGCTGCTACAGGCAGGACCAATTGTGTGTATATTCTGGTTGTCAGTAATTGAAAAAGTCAGCCAAACCAAACCCTTCATAACTAAGTATATAAAATCACTGTGTCTAATCAAACCCATGACTGTATAAATTTGCTGCTTCTCTGGAGAGTGCTCTGGAAGGAGTGTGAGGGGCATTTATTAACTCTGTTCCCTGTAAGCACTAGCTGTGTGTGTAAACTCCCATTTACAGTCTCTCTCCACTGTAAATGTCCAGTTCAGACATTGTTTCTATGTTAAAATGGGAAAAGAAGGAGATGATTACACTAAGAGAACCACTACTAATTCAGCTTTATGTGAATTAGTGTGATTGGCTGCCAGGATTCCTTGCTTTAGTCACTTGTTTTTGTTTGCAGACCACCTGGGAGAGTATGTATGAGACATTAAGGCAGTGACCCAGTGACCCCAGACTACACATTTCTGTTATTCTAACACTGTAATGTCAGATTCAGTGAGAGCTTTCCAAATGCACAAAGAATTTGGACATTCATAGAATCATCACAGATTCATAGAATGGTCTGGGTTGGAAGAGACCTTAAAGATCATCTTGTTGCAATCCCCTGCCATGGGCAGGGACACCTTCCAGATCAGGCTGCCCAAAGCCCCATCCAATCTGGCCTTGAACACTTCCAGGGATGCGACAGCCAGAACTGGGAAGTCTGTTCCAGTACCTCACCATGCTCTAAGTAAAGAATTTCTTCCTAATATCTAATCTACACTCACCCTTCTTGACCTCAAGGCCTTTCTTCCTTGTTGTATGACTGCACACCCTTCTTGTAAGCCTCTTGTAAGCTCCCTTTAGGTACTGGAAGGATGAATACGGGATCAGTACTTCTGATGCCACTTGTTTTCAGCAGTGAACCACTCTAGGTTTGTATGGAAGAATGTCTAATGGTTGGCTAAAATGATTACCAGAAAACTAATTACACTTTACAGCTGATTACCTGCAATTTTCTTATTTTGATAAATTGGCAGAAAATAAAACCACAGCTTATTTGTAAGGAAAACAGAAAGCCCTGGAGAACCACTTAATTTGTTGTGCTTCTGCCCCCCAAAATTTATCGAAGACATTGAGGGCTAACTTCTCTCTTCATATGCAGAGCTATTGAAATCAGCAGATAGATGCTCCTGCCAGGGCAATATTTTACTGTGTCACTCATTTCCCCAAGAGGAGCTGTGCTTGGAAGGTGCTCTGGAGCTGAATCCTGACTCCTCTTAGAAAGATTAGCTAATCTGGGGAGGGCCTGTGGGCATGGCCTGTGCCCTGGGTCTCTTTCAACACTCTCCAGGACAACCAGTCCTTGGTGACAAGAATCACTAGTGCTGCTGATGTGGTATTTCCTTTTGTCCTTTGGGCGAGAGACAGGACACCTCTGCTGCCACCATCTCCTTCTGTTGCTCCAGCAGCCCTACAAAAGGGAGAGGATTCCTTGTATGCTGGCCACAGAATTCCCTGAACTCTTCCTCCTCTTTTTTAAAATTTTCATACACCAGGAAGGTTTCTGTTCAACAACAACAACAACAACAACAACAACAACAACAACAACAACAACAACAACAACAACAACAACACAACAAAAAAAACAAACCAAACCAAAAACAACAACAAAAAAAAAAAAAAAAGCAAAAGGGAGCTGACCTCTTTGCTGATGGAAAGATGAGATAAACTTTCCAGAAATGGCTCTCAAAGCACAGGCCAGCTGTTGATCACAAAAATAGAAGGCTGGTGTTGCTATTTCCAAAGTGGATTTTGTTTTCCCCAGTTATTCTGGGGAATTAGATTCCCCAGATTAAAAGTAAAATACCAAGTAGAAGGAAACATTCCCAACTGCTTCAGCTTTCTTGGCAGGCCAAGGACAATGGCTCCTGACATGTCTAGTCACCAGATGTTGCATGGTCCCACTGACGTCACAGCCCTAAGTGGCCTCAACAGGAATGAGAAAGGGCCCTTTCTCATGACTGAACATCTATAAGATGATGATGGTCAGGGGGAAAGAAGGAAGAAATTGGTGGAAAGGAAGAATCATGGCCATCAGTACCACTGGGTGGAGAACCCATTGTTATATTGCACATTAGAATGCCACAGTTTCTAGGCAGTTTGAACAAGGAAGTTTTCAGTCTCAAAAATGTCAGTGAAATAAAGAGCAGTATGGGCAGCTCTTTTTCAGACCATATTAATTACTTTGCAGAGGATGGTGAGCAGTGAGCTCAGGGTCCAGAAGAGGTTACTGCACTGCCTAAGTTGCTGTTAAAAATCACAGAACCAGCACAGTTTCATTCATGAATCTTGCCTAAGATACAAGAAATAGAACTCTCTGGCAAGTGGCTCCCCCAGCTAATTATTTGAAAGTAGAGCTGTTGGATGCAGAGGTCACGGACAATCTCTAAATTGCTATGTGTTTCAAATCTTTGGCTTGACTGAAATAGCTCATCATAGCAGAGTGATTATGTCCTGCAGGAGAAGAGGCACTGGAGGCAGAGGTGGCCAGTGCAGCCTGTCTCCCTGATGAGGCAGGACTGCTCCCCGGGGTGTAAGCCTCCTAATGCTTTGTTTACTCTAAATTTAAACTTCCATCATTGCCACTAAGACCCTGCTTGACAGTGTAATGGTTTGCTTCCAGGGATTTTTTTTTTCCACTTTGTGTTTTAAACTTTCCCTTTCTTTAATCCCATGACTTTTGGTTATGCATCCTTTTGTATTTCTTCAGTTTAGACCTCCTCTCCCTTTGAAGTTGACCCTGCATACAGATTAAGTCCCTACTGTTAGGAAATGTAGGTAATGTTAATTAGGTGATATTTGTAATGCAGCTTTTATCAGGTGCTTCTATTTGGTGAACATGTTCCTGCTCTTTGTGAATTGCTGCCTCTGGGCTCTTTTAAGGGCCTGCCAGAGGAGCACTAGTGAATTCTGTCGGTGTTTTAACATCTCAGCCCATTGCTGTCTGCTCTACTGTCCTGCTGGCATTTACTACTCCCGTAGCAGAGCTGGTGACAGGGAATGCATGCCCAGTTTTCAGTCCTTTATTTCACAGTCTGGTATGTTTATGTGAATCACGAAATATGTGGGCATAGTTCCCTCCTGCCCACATATTTCGTGTTCCCATGAGCACTGCAAGGTCCATGGGAGAGTGATAAGAGATAGTAGAGCCCTAAAACCTGCTATAGATCAGGATTCAGGACCTTTGATCTCTTCTTCAAGTGATGCACAGATGGAATGCAGTAATTTGGGCAAAGCTGAACTGGTTTCTAGTGGAGCAGGCTTGATGAAACCACAGGCAGGCATGTCATCAGCATGGATTTCACTTCCTCATGTAGTCTGTGCTTCCCTGTTGCTGATTCTTGGAAAATCTTCTTGCTCCATGGACTTCAGTAAGTTGCATGAATGAATAGAGGTGAATGGTTAGTGTCCAGAAACAGGACATGTAAATAAGTTTTCAACTTGAAAGCACTAGGTTTATAGCATGTTTTGAAGTATTACTAGTGTTCAAAGATACATGAAAGAGTACCAAAATTCAAATGAAATGTGACATGAAGCCCTTATGAATGCACTGTGCTGTAGGGAGAGTTCCTGCTGCCTTGTTTGTTGTATTTACTTCTTCCCATTGCAAAAACTCTGAAGGTGCACCAATATAAGTGTTGGTGTAACTCCACCATGATAGCCATGCCTGGACTGAATTTGACCTAAAAATCCTTAAAATTACTGGTATCTTCTTGCATAAAGTTCTTAGTACAAATCTCTGTCCATCTTCATTTGGCTGCACATGGCTCTGATACATTTGTGCAGCTTGCTCTGTGAGTTACTCTCCACAGCAACACTATTTAGTAGGGCTCCTCTGTGTAATTTCATGCATGACTGACGTGCCCTGCAGTCATCCTTATGGTCCTTTGAAGATGGAGGCTGTACAGGGAGAAGCCCTGTGGCAAAGTCCTTGTTCCCTTTGAGTTTCACCATTGGCTTCTATGGGCCCAAAGTTTCACCCTGAGCGTGTTGAATCTATGAACTACTCCGAGGGACCAAGAACTGAGATAAGTTTAATTGCCTTGGGTGTTAAGCTCAGTTGTGGTTTATTTTAAGTGTGCAGGGGAAGCACTTCTTGAAGAGTGATTTGAAGAGACAGGCTAAAAATGAGTGTGCCCTTGGGAATGGCTGGGGATGGCCTCCTTGCAGAGCTTGCATCCAGCTCCTCATTTAAAAGGTTGTTATCTAATGAGCACAAGCAATTACTTAGCTAATGAGCACAACAAAATGAGCATGAGAAATGTGTTTCATCTGCAGTGGCCACTAGAAAGACATGATTTTGAGCTTGAGGCTGCCCTTGCTTTAAGACCTGGGTAGCCGCAGGGAGATTAATCCAGGGCATAAATCACAGGGGTTAGATTAGTGTTTGTTTTACTTGAATTCACTTTTCTTGCTCTCTTATCTCCTCTAAATCTTGCAGCTTCTTAGCTCAGTCATGAACCAGGGAATGGAATGGGTTTAAACAGCCACAATTTCCCCCTCCTGAGCGCTGGCTGTCAGCCCTCAGGCCTGATTTACCACTGTAGCGCAATTATAAAATGGCACAGTGCAATTAATGTGTCTTCCCTCCCCTTTCATGCCAGACAGGAATTCCTGAATTCCTCCTCCACCTTCCTCAGTTGGAGTGATTTTTATAATATAATTTAAACCGAGGTGACTTTATTTGGCTTTAGTCAGGGATCTACCAGACTTGGAGACATAAGGAGCTGATTGTACATCCCAGTTAGGGATGGTTCTGTGGGCCTATTACTATTTCTGTTCAAGTCCAGATTATTTGTGGGCCTCTTTCTTGTTGGTTTTGTGGTTATGTTTTCCCACCTTTTCAGCTGACAGTGACAACCAGAACAACAAGGAAAACATGGAATGAATTGCCTACATTTTTCCATCCATTGAGCAAAACCCATGTGAGCTCAAGACATTACCTCACTACCAAGTGAGCTCCCAGCTTTCCTGATGTCAGTCTGTCTGATCATCTTCAATACTTCAGACATCTGACATCTGCCAGAGCTCTGATACTGCCTAGATGTATGATTTTTACAGAAATCATACATCTAGGCAGTATCAGAGGCCAGAAAGCCAAGGTCTTGGCTTCTGGTAAACACCAGAACCCCTGGACCTGCAGGGAACTGTACCTTTGGTACAGATCACATGTTCTGCACAATATTTAAGAAGATGCTGGTACATAGCATATAGTGATGAAAGCAGCAGGAAAGAAAATTTCTGTGCATGCAAGGATAGGTTAAAGTTATATGTGCAAGTTTTTAAGTTAACATTAAGACCGGTGTAACAACATTTTTTTTAATTTTTAATCAAGAAAATGCACCATCAACTACAGCTAATTTTCTTTGCATTTTTTTCCTGATGTATTTCACTGAGGGTTGAACTTTTTTAAAATTTTATTTTACTCTTTATGGCTATATTTCATTATGCATAAGACATTACTCAAACAGTGTACAGGGAATCAGAAATCTTAATTTTTTTTTTTATATTTTCAGGAAAAAATGTTGCCCTTTAGGGGAGGTAAAATAGAATTATGTGAATGAAAAGGAAATATTGATTTCTTCCCCCCCATGAAACTTCTCAGAGTCATGGCTATTGTCAAATTAAATTGGAACTGTAGCTAAACACTGTAACAAATTAGTAAATGGCATTTTGAGACCCAAGAACACTTCACCTTTTTTGTAATCTCACAATGTCAGGGACAACTTTTGCTCCTTAATTGAGTTAGAAATTTCTCCCTAAGGCTTTGTTTTTTGCTGCCCTGTTCCACCCTTTGCATGCCACAGGAAGTAAATTCAGGAGGTTTCACTTATGTGGAGTATAAGGAATAAGCAAGATCTGCCAAAAGTTAGAGCAGAGCCAAGACAAAGTGGCACCACCTGAAGGCTGCCCTTGTCTGTGGTTTTTTGAGGTCAGTGAACTGCTGTCTTTGCTCCTGATGCTAAGCCTAAGCACAGATGAACAAGTGCTGCTGAGGTATCTCAGCTGAGGTTTTCAAAGTGGTTTCCTTGTTTGCCTAACTCAGTCTCTTCTGAAACCCAGGGAGGTTTTCCCACTGCTTTTAATAGCGCCCATGACACAACACTGAAGGCTCTTGAAATGCCCATCTGTCTGCTGTGAGCAGTTTTGTAGATAATAAACCCAAGTCTACTGCCTTTGAGGGGAGAAAGCTTCCCTAGAGGGCAAGGAAACATTTGGGGTCCTTCTTCTTTTCCTTTGCTCAATATTCTTAGTTCTAATTGTGTGCAAGCATGGCTGTCCAGTACCAGAAAATCCTTTCAGGTGCACAACAATTTGGAGAGAATTTCTCTCCATATGTGTAGCCCTCCAGAGTTGTTTCAGTTGTTCTTTGCTTTTTGAGATGAAAAGAGATATCTGTGCTGGATCATTGCTTAAATTCCTTTGCAACTCACTGGATTTTGCATTAAATTAAATTTCACATGCTGAGTGAGCAGCCAACCCTTATGAGCCTAGAGGAAAGAATATGCAGTTTCTATGCATTTTAACGTGACGGTCAAGCTGGGGCTAATGCTCCCAGGCACCTCCTTCAGTGTTCACCTCTCAGCCTTTCCATCCTAAATCCTGTATTTTTAAACGAGATGCCTGCATTTTATTACCTTTGTGAGTGGAAAACAACAGCATATGTTCTCTGACTGCTAGAAAAGGCCTGGATTGTTTTGGTTTGAACTTTAAAATAAAGGTCAAACTTGAGGCAAGCATGAATTCCTGCATGTGTCAGCCCAAAAGGTGAAAGCTTTAGGAAGTTATGAGCAACCGCAAATGAGGCAGCTTCAAATTGCACTTGAAACTGGAACAGCTGTTGTTCAGAGCATGACATTCAGAGTTATAATGCTAAAGATTCTATATATTACATTCAGGGAGAACTCAAAAATAGAAAGTAGTCACTGAAGCAGAGAGAAAATTGGTTTGGGTGGCACATGGTAGAACAGGAACGGCCTTTATGTTAATGGCACAGGGAGAAGATTGTGGGAAAGCCCAGATATCAAGGTGGGTGTAAGAAAAGTGAACAGAGAGAAGACAAAAGAGACCAGGGGAGCCTAGGGGAATTTCTGAGGAAGGATTTTCCAGTGCCTCCTTGCAAGTGAAAATGAATTGTTTTGGGGCTGGAATTCACAGCTCTGTATCACAGGGACTTAACGAGGCTGGTGGATTACCTCGCTCTGTGGTCTCAAAATGCTCTGACAGGTTCATGTGTGTCAGGCAAACATTATGGTAATTTTAGCGCTTTAGGGGCTCTACAGGAGTACATAAATACCACCCTAGCCATCCAGCTGAACTTAAAACTTAATTACTGCCCCACTCAATAATATTCTCCCCCCTATTGCTTTAGAGGATCACAGGGTTAAAAGAAATCATTCATCTTCCTTAATGAAGCTATTTTCTAGCAGGAGACAGAATGTCTTGCCCCTGTGGATTCTGAGATGGAGTTTTTGTGAGTGTTATGAATGGGGGAGTGGGGAACAAGCACTAGAGGAAAAGCAGAAAAGGAGGTAGGACCCAAAATGCTAGTACTGAGAGAACCCTCTGACTCACAGCCCCTTCCTGAGTTTAGCTAAAAGAATGTAATAATCATGAGGGAAGAGGAATTAACCCTATTAAAAACTGACTCAGTTGGCTGTATAACAATGTTACCACCACAGCTACTAATTATTGGAATACCAGCAATTTTTATATATATTTATACCAGCTTTTATATAACTGAGACAAGACCTGTCTTGAAATTGTGTATCTCCAGAGAAATCTAAAGCAGATTGGTGGTGGCAGAGTTCCAGTTTTTACTTTTAGCTGTCAAGGTGGATCCATGTCCTCAATGCTGCTTTTCCTGGGATTGTACTGTCTTATATTATGATTAAATGGCATGCAAGTGTTTCAAAATCTCTGTGACCATCCCAGTGCAAATCCTTTCTTTTGCACCCATGCCAGGGGATGAAAACCCGCCCCTAAAACAGTGCAAGGAGCAGTGAGTCCATGGCTCCTGTGGTACCCGCGGTGTTGAGCATCATCCGCTGCCTCCTGCCAGGGCTGGTGGTAGAGACAAGGATGGGATGGCCTTGCCTTCCTGCAGTTTGTGTCTGTTTCACATTCTCTTTAGTGGGGACACTGAAGTGCTTTTGTTTCTGTGTTTCTTGTGCTTATCCCTGGCTGCAGAAGATGCTGGATGAGTGCCAGGACAGGCGGAGCTGCCAGTTCCTCGTCAACAGCCGGCTGTTCGGGATGGATCCGTGCCCCGGGACCGGCAAGTACCTCCTGGTGTGGTACAAGTGCAGGCCAAGTAAGTATTTTTCTATGAAATCTGTTTGCTCAGTTGAGAGCAAAGCATTTTCATACTAAATACTCACCAGAGAGGCCTTCTAGGACTTCTTGTTCCCTTCCACCTCTATTTTCAGTGTAAGATAACACCCACGGTGGAGCGTTTCCCTTTTCCCCATCACTTGCTGGGGATGCCCCTGCTCTGTCTCCTTCCTGCTTGCCAGCAGAGTTCAGAGTGTTTCTGCAGGTGCCAGTGCCAGCCTTTGCCAGTGTTAAGCTCATGCTGTCAGTGGTGGGTGGGCTCCTCCTGACCCCACCTGCAGCCACCCTCCTGTCCTGGTGGAGTAGAGGGACTTGTCTCCTCTCCTCCAGCCCCTCCAGGAGCAGCGGGAGCTCCTTGCCTGGGCAAAGCTTTCCTTCAGTTCTGGCTGCCTCAGGCAGCCCTGGTGATGGTGGTGTGACAGAACCTCACCTCCCCACACCGTGCCAGAAGCCAGCTTTTAATTGCTCCAAGATCAGGCTGGGAAATGTTAACCTGTGTTTTGCATGATCTCATTAGCTATGTTTAAATTAAATGGGGCTGGATACTGGGGGTGCAGTCATGTGTGCTGCAGAGGAGCGAGCCCAGGGCAGCTTTGGCTCAGGACAACCAACACCCTCTTGGCCAATTCCTGGCCCCAGCAGGGGAGTTAGCACAGCCTAGACAACATTCTCCATCAAGGCTTTGGAAGCAGGTACATTATTTTTGAGACAAATCATGTTTTGTGTGGACAAACTGATGAACACTGATGTCAGCTGGAGAACAGGACCCATTTCTCTTTGAGCACAAGTCTGATGAGGAGCATCTGGGGGAGCTGGGGGTGTTTAGCCTGGAGAAAGGGAGGCTCGGGAAAGACTTTATCACTCTCTACAACCACCTGAAAGGAGGTTGTACCAAGGTGGGGGTCAGTCTCTTCTTCCAAGTAACAAATGATATGACAAGAGAAAACAGCCTTAGAATGCACCAGGGGAGATTTAGGTAGGATCTAAAACTGGAAAAATCTCTTTACTGAAAGGATGGTCAAGCATTGGAACAAGCTGCCTTGTTCTACCCTTCCAAGGGAAGTGGTGGAATCACTGTGTTTGGAAGTCAAAAATGTGTAGATGTGGTGCTTAGGGACATGCTTTAGCAGTGGACTTGGCAGTGCTGGGTTAATGGTTGGACTCAGTGATCTTAGAGATCTTTTATGACCTTAATGATTCTATGAATTAACTGGACATAGCAATTAGTCTGGACATGGTATTTTGGCTTCAAGATTTTTTTAGATTATATAACTAGCATGGCCCCAGCATCACATCAGCAATATTTTTGGGGAAGAAACAAAAAAAATGAATGTTTTCACAGGAGAGAAAAACAGATCTGACTTTAGAAAAGGTTTAAAACAAAAGGGGAAACATTCAGATTCTGCCATCAGCAGCACAAAAGAAGACTTTTTGCCCCAGCAGGCAGAGACCTGTGCTAATGAAGTGAGGGGGTCTGGCCAGGTCTGTGTGGAATTCAAATCAGAAGTAGGTAATGAAGCACCAGCATTTGTTGTGGGATTTTCATGAGTGATGAGAACATCTCTTGTTGGGTGAGAAATGCATCTCTCTTGGAGAGAGGTGATTAGCAGGGTGTTCTGACAAGTTCTCCTGAACCTGCAGGGTTTGTATCAAAGCTCACTTGAAAAATCTGATTATTGAGGCCTGTGCTGAACTTCTGAAGGTACTTCAGGACCCAAGTGTGCATTAATATTTATGGCTTGGCATTCTTTGCTAATTACAGATACGGTAGGAAAGGAGTTTGTCAGTGTGCAGGGTAGGTGATTTTCCTGAAAGAGAGCAGGGGAAGCTGCTTGAAAACATTTCTCCAAGATGTTTTTCGGGCAGCTCAAATTTTGCATAGTGAAACATAGTAATCTGACAGAAATTATTATTTCTTAGAGATTGGGCAAACTTTTAATCAGAACCCACCAGATAACTAACAATGTTTGAAATATGTGAGAATTAGTTTTGTCCAGAGATACCAGGTCATAGTCAGCCTTTCCCTGATGATTCAAAATGTGCAAGTTTTTAAGTTAACATGAGTTAAAGTGAGTCTCACAAACCACAAACAGTATCTAGTGGTGTTGTGAGTTCAATGAGCCTTTTCACCTTTCTACAGGGAGAAGGCCAATGAGAGGACTGAGGAATGATGCATCTGTAAAATGCAAAATACAGGACCATGAGAAATTTTGGTGGGCTTTTTGGGTTATTGACTATTTGAGTATTGTTTATGAGCTGTAAGTGAATATATGCTTAAGAGCTGAACCCCAAGACTGTGGTCCTATGAAGTGTTGAGCTTTTCCAGAAAGTGTGAACACAGAGTTGTAATCAGAGTCCTTGTGAAGAGCTCACTGCCTGGCACAGGACTTGATTCATAGCTTTATCAAAAGACAAATACAATTTTTTGGGTTCTGTTTCTGAATATGCCTTTCTTAACACCAGACATAACAGAAATACTTTGATAAGAATCTGTTTAAGGTCTGAATTATCTTACATTGATAGGGATATAGTTTTCTTTCTGTTGCTTATTGAGGCAGCCTGTTATGATCATGTCACTGAAGTAGGTGTTTTGGTTCAGTACCTATCTAGGTAAAATGAGTGTGAATTTTCTTGTATACAGGTGTTAGAGGCACTTTGGGAAGGAGCCTGCAGAGTTTGGACAAGTCATCTTTAATATAAAATAAGGATACCCAAGCTCTTCCATTGTCAGAGTTGTGCTGAAGCCTCAAAAGGCCCCTGAACAGAGGTAGTTATCCAAAGAGAAAGACTTCCTTGAAAGAAAGCAAAACTGAAGTTAGTGGCATTTGCTTGTACCTTTGCTGAAGAATTATGAGATGGTGCAGTCATCCCCTCGAGCCACTGTCACTGCAGTTATGTCTCCCTGACATTCCCCTGCATTTGAAATCGAGTGGTTTCGATGCTCACTTGCTGTGTGGAGTTCATGCACAAGGCAAGGTGCTATTTTGGTTTCTCATGGGCAGAATTTCAAGGAGGACAGTAAATCATGCTGAAACTGAAAGACAAAGATTTTCAGATTTTGGGGCTCTGGGGAGCAGGGCAATGAGGGGATGTCTCTTGTACTCATCCCTCAGAGAATGCTCTTGCTGGAAGCAGGGTGCAGATGTGTTGCAGCTCACCTCCTCTAGAAATTAAAATTAACAGTTCAGAGAAGTGCATGCTTAACTAGAAGCCATGAGAAATGAATTTGCTTGTGTGTTTTTTGGGAAGTCTTGTGTTATTCATGGTCTCCTCTGACCCAGTAGGTGGATCTGGGGTCTAATGGACACTCATCTTGCACGTACAGGACTCAGATACGTGCATGGAACTGCTTTTAAGTGTCAGGAGTTTGGCAGTCCTGCAAATTCTCTGTGTCTGTAAATAAATAAATAAATACACTATATGTGTGTGCTTTTAATTTTAAAGTTTAGGATGTTTTAGGAGATGAGAAATGATCAATAAAATGCTCTGTTCTGTCTAACTTGGGGCAATGGAGATTTACTTACAGCCACCAAGTGACTTGAGGGCCAAGGTTCATCAAAGTGTACAGAAGCTTAGATTTTATTTTTAGTTGACATGGTGGTGTTCAATCAAAATTTGGACTCGATGATCTTGATCTCTTCCAACCTCAGTGATTCTATGGTTTATTTTATTTCTCTATACCACATGTGCCTTAGTTTCTAATGTGCACCACCCTTTGGGGGGATGGTCAAAGGCACAGTACAGGTCTCAGCAGAGCACAGCTTGTGCTTCTTAACCTAGAGGTGCCTCTGCAAACCCTTCTGCTGTCCACAGCCTCAGCAGAGCCCCTGCAGGCTCCCTGCATCTCAAGGTGGGGATGTGCTGGTGCAGCACTGAAGCCTGGAGTTGTTCTCTCCTAGTGTAGATGTAGTTTGGCATTTCACACTGGCTAGAGATGGTTTCCAGTGGGAAGTCTGGGTATAGATACCTTGTTTTAGAAGCTAAAAAAGTTGATGAGGATAGTGGTCCCATGCCAGTGGGCTTTGGTGCCAGGAAATGGGCACATTTTATCAGGGCCAATGTATCCTGAGATCCACATCCAAAGCACATTGAAGCCTAGGATCAAGCCCTGAACACATAGGGGACTTAAATCTCCAGGGTACCTTTCAGGATCATTAAAGAATTGCACATAAATCCAATTATTTCCCAGGTAACCTGCTGATTTGATTTAGACCCATTAAGTGTAATTACCGGGTGGGCTGCAGGAACAGATAATTAGAGGGAATTGACATACTATTTAATTGGTCTAACATGAATTCCCTCTAACTGAAATCTGGATTCACCAATATTATTCAAACAATTCAGTGTTTGTTCATCCCCCTCACTTCAGAGACAGAAAACTGTGTAAGATTGTGTGATATTGTAAGCTAGGAAATATTTGCTCCATGTGCCAGACTTTCTGGAGGAGCTGTGTGATCTAATCCTGGCTGAGAATAGGATCTGTGGGGCTGCCCAAGTCATGCTGAAGAAATAACTTCACCTCTCTGCATCCCAGCAATATCACTGCAGCTGATTTTATTGGGTTTGCTCGCTGCTCTGGGCTATTGCACCAGCAGGGATCCATCTGCCCCTGCACAGCAGCTCTTTGCCCGTTGTAACTTTTGGGTTGTTTGGTTATTTTTTTGGCTTTGCTGTTTCAGAAGTGTCAATGCTCCTGAACAAAATGGGGACATAAATGTCTGCCCTGCTCTGCAGAGGGAATGCTTTAGGATGAGATGTGTTGCCTGAGTGGCCATTTCCAGGCAGTGCTGTTGAGAAAGGAGATGGCTCCCACCTTATTCATTTAGCTTACTCCATGAGACCCCCACATAGTGCCTTTCTTTTATATCCTCCTTTGCCATTACCACACTGTCCTGAATGCACTGATTCCTTCTCAGCTCTGAAGAACCTAAACTTACAGCTTCCCATAAAATGCTATAATGATATTTTCCCACTTTTCTCTTGGGCAGTTACTACTTTAGCTTATGACCTCAAGGACTGTGGGAGGGATAATCTACATCCAATTATTTTTAAAAATTATTATTATTATTTTTATTTCATTCTAAAATGCTCAGTGAAGCAGCTGGATGTGCTAATTCAAGGATGGTGAATATGAAGCCCCCCTGTACTGATCATCCCAGTGATGTAAGAAAGTGTAAATCCAAACTTTGCTGCTCCACCTTCTATTGACAAATGTAAGCCTGAAGCCTTTGAAGTTTCAGAAAGCCTGGATTGTGACCTGGGCTCCAATTTCAGATCAAATCCCTCTGTTACAATAAAAAAGCTTATTTGGGAAAGGAATATCAAGGCTCTGAGAAATGTATCTGGGAAGGAAACGTTTGCTGGCAAAGGGTGAAGTGCCCAAAGTTTGTGAGGAGTTTGGAGGAGGGAAGGGGGTGAGGGAGGTCACTTTGTCGTGGTTTGGAACCTGTAGCTTTGATTTATTGGAAAACCTTTGGGCTGAGAATTGACTGGACACATGTTTTGAGGAGAGCAGGCTTTCATTCTCTTCACCACAGACTTGATAAAATGTAAGAAAAAAATGTAAGAAGCCCTGTTAATTCTTGTGAAAAGTCAATTAATTTTTTTCAAACATGGGAATGACCATCATGATGTCTTTACCAAAATCTTACTCATATGACTTTATTTTTCTTAACAGCCCTAGGCAGCTTTAACTAGAAAGCAACTGAATTTAAAAATCAATTAGGAATTAATTCCAATTAGATCACCTTCTGATAAAAGTGTCATCTTCAAATTTATGCTCTTTATCACATGGTGATAGTGCTGCCATGCTGTGTCCCAGGAGTGTCTGCCTTTGGTGAGGATGTGCAATTTTCTTTGCCACGGGTACAGCAAAACCTGTGCAAACAACAGAAGACTGTTAGTGTTGCCAGAGCTATTCCAGTATCAAAGAATGGTGAAGAGTCCTGCTCCATGTTGTGATTTCATGTCTTTTGGTGAAATGGTCAGGTCTGCTCATCAGATTTCAGCTGAATTGGCTGAAAAGTATAGAAAGAACATTTTGGAAGGACCACCTAGGCTTGCAGTGAGTGCCTCTTGTCCAGCTTTTAAATTGCCCTGCAACCCATTACTTCAGTATTGAATCTTGTGTGGGCTTTGCCGTTGGCTTTGCTTGGCTGAGGATTGCATCTTTTCTGTTAAATTCAGTGAACACGGCTTGAAAAGCCACATCTCATCACACATCCTCAAGGCTTGCATTCCCTAGACAGAATCTCTGAAATGCTGTGAGCAAGAGCAGAGGGCTGTAGAAAGTACAGAGGTTTTGTAGAAGTTTAAGATGAGAGCAAAGAAGGACCTAAATGTATTCCTAGTCGCTTTAATGCTGGTGATTGATTTTAGTGCTGGGATAGATTGGTGATTCAGTAGTCATCAACCCTTTCAGAAAAGCATTAATCTCCTTCATCAGACAGGTTTATTGGTGGCAAGAGAAGTTCACTGTATTGTTTGCTGCATTGCTTTTTTGGTGGGCCAGGCTTCCCAAAGCAGCACGATGGAGCTGGGGATGTTTAATGGGCACATCCCCCTGGCCCAGGCACCGAGGCAACAGAACAAGCCTTTGGCCTTCTGCTTTCACCAGCTCCCTCTTGCTTATCTGTATTATTTCAAAACTGTTAAGGTGATGCAGGGAGTGGAAATTTATAAGTGCAATAAAACCTCAGGCAGCAACCGCTGTGGTGATGAAAAGGTGTAAATAAAGGAACGTTGTAAACAACAGAGGACAGATCTATCAGCCCACAATTGGGGCCAGAGAAATGCTAATGCTAATGATTAATATTGTTTTAAGCTGTTGATGCACAGAGATTTTCAGGAGCTGTCAAATAGCCCTATCTCTGTAGCACATTAATCACTGGGCTGCCAGGAGGAGGATTAACATGAACATGTGATTCCAGTGTCAGCAAATGCAGAGATTGTTGTCAGTTTAATTATAAATATGATTGCAATATTAATACAATATATTAACTAATGTAATAAATGGAAATATTATATCCCTTATGTAATTATATTATGCTATTTTTATTATAATCATAATTTCCTGCCCCTGCAGAGAAGAAAATGGCTGCTGGACCTTGGAGAGTTAATAAAAAAGAATAAAATAAAATCCCATTTTTGTTTCAAACATAATCAGTCAGCCCGGACTGACATAATAAGGAGCCAGTGAAAACTATGGTGTTTCCTACTATGTAGATATAAGGATTCCCTTTGCTGGATCAGGTCTCCAGTATCCAGATGTGAACCACTAAAAAAGACAAATTCTGAAATCTGTCTAAATTGCATAAATGCTAGAGCTGTGACTTTTACAGATCTTCTTTGTCCACTGTCATTTAAGTTTTCTGTGGGGTTGGGAAAAACCCCCAACAAACCAGGGATAACAATATCCTTTTTTAAGCCAAGAATTTTAAATGAAGGACAAGGAAGGGTTAGACCATGGTCTTTCATGCTGAGACAGGTGAGACAGGAGGAGCTCCCTGTGTTCCTCAGGAGATGCAGCCCATCCTTGGGCACTGTGACACCTGTGGTGCCTTAATGTGCTGACAGCAGAGGCTGTGTGGTGCCTCATCCTGCAGGTATCAGAAATGCTTTTGGCTGCTGGCAGGGGCGAAGTGACTGGGGGATCTTCTTAGAAGAACAAGGAGTGTCCTTGGGGCTAAGATTAGGTAGAACACAAGGAAACCAAGTTGTGAAAAATGGAGCCCATAAATGTACATCTCAACACAGTGCTAGTATGGTAGAGGTTTGCAAGCACTGAATGACAGATTTCAAGATTTTCTGATGGACTGGTGAAGAACTGAGATGAAAAGTGTGTCCCAGATACCATATTCTTAAAAGCAAAGTGTGATGCAGCAAAGGCTAACTTCTGTGGAAGTTTGGATCTGTTGTATTGACTCCACAGATTAAACTGTGAGTGTAGGACTCATGGAGCAGAGAAGTAAATTTATACAGCACTTCTGCGGGAGGTCCTATATGTGGACTTACTCAAGACCAAAAATACCAACCAATTGTTCTTCCCAAATAAATGTCTTTTAGGGGAAAAAAAAGGAAAAGAAAAAAAAAGAAGAGAAGAGTAAATCTCTGGGGTATTGTCATGGTAGTAAACTCTTTCCATTACTGTGCATTTCCTCATTATTTTTTCAATATCTGTCCTACACTTGGTTTGCAAATTAACTACAGATTTTTAAAGCAGGTGTCTCCTGATATTTTCAGTGTTTTATCATACTAATGGTGTATCAAGCTCTTCTCACTTAGATACTGATTATTCTGACTACTTCAAAGGCACTCAAGGTTGTCACCTGTTCATGTCTCTGCAAACTGGGACTTCTGAAGCATCCATGATGAATTTTGGAAATTCGGTTACTGTGTTTCTCCCAGCTACATTTTTTTTCTTCTTAGGCAAAGCCATTGAGGGAATACTGTGTATTTAATTATTTAGTACAGTAGTGAACTAGCTTTTAATCTAGTAGACCTCATTTTCCCATATTGTATGCTCTAGGCAACCCAGTGGGTTATATGTAAAAATATCAATCAGGTATCCTTTTAATGTTCATGTGTCAGAATTATTATCACCATTATTTTAACATCTGAAGAAGACTGTTTTAATGATATAAGACTAAGTTCTCCCTTTCAGCTATTTTAATAATAACTTTAGCAGTATTACTCCAGATTTATACAATCACTGGAAGAGCAGAACAAAACTGCTGTGGGCAGTGGTGCTAATGAAGTCTTTTTGCTTATATATCTTTAAGCTACTTTTCCTTAGTGCATGTCTCCCATCTTTTCATTGGAGTACAAAAGTTTTGGCTGTGTTTCCCATGTTGCCTCCTATGGTGCAGCTAGTCCAGATTTAAGTCCATGATAGCTGGCCAAGTTTAGAGTTTACAGGTTGTTAATTGTCTGTTTTACAGGTTGTAAATCCATGCTGGTTGACTGGTGGGACAGTGCAACAATTACAACCAGCTTTGGCACTGGGTTGGCTCTCTTCTGAAATTGGCTACCAGTTCTTAAAAAATGTACAGGGACTTCACTACATTTTTCATCTCAATGTTTCTGTCAAATTTCACTGAACTTTAGCCAGCAGGTCTTTGGAAGCAGGACTAACAAATGATGAGGCAGAGGCTTAGGCAGCAGAGCACCAGTAAGTCATAGCTGCTTCAGAAAATCAGCCCAATTTCATTAATAGAAGAAATAGAAGAGAATTAAATTTATTAAATTTGTCCTGGGCTCCCAGGTGTTATTTTTAACTCCCATCTCTTGGTTTAGTGCACATATTTTGATTTTTTCGTTTTTTTTCCTCCTTAGATAACCATATACTTCTCTTTGTCCAACAGGAAAGTGCAACTAGGTGCATGTGAACTCTACTTTGGAAATGAAATGTAACAGTTAATTTTCAGCACTGCCAGCCTTTTCACAGCAGAATATAAAAGGACAACTACTTCAGACTAATGAAAGTGACAGTGGGGAGAGGTGCCTTTTAGACACTGCAAATTGGATGGGTGCATCAGGAGTGTAATTTTAAAGGAATCTGACAAGGTCGTTTGCAAAGAACAATCTTCTTACTAGTTGAAAGGGTTTCAGACCTCCAAAACTTGGCACCCTTGAGTTTTCAGGGTGCTTTTGAAGTTGGCAGGCTGCCTACTTAATATAATTCTGGACTGTCATCTGAGTTGTATCTTTCACAGTTTTAGATTTTCTCCTGTGGAAGTAAGAGGTGCACACCAGGCTGCTGAGGGTGGCAAACTTCAGTTCTTAAAAATTAAATGAGACCATTTCACAAAAAATTTCTGTAGGGAAAATTAAACTGAAATAATGTTAAAAGGTATTTCCATGCAAATGTATGAATTTGTGACACTTGAACTTTTTTTAATGCTCCAAATTAACGGTAAAATCCTTTTTAGATTCCTTTGAAATGAAGCAGTCACCAGGTAGCCCACAGTAAAATGCTTGTGGGGGAGTGATAGCGAGGGCAGTACTCAAGGACTCTGGAGACCTTTGCTCTGCTGGAAAGGTTTCCTCCACCCAACCATGCCTAAGGGAATGCTGACTAGATTGATATGGATTTATTAAAATCCTGATATGAACAGAAAGTTCTCATTAGTAGCAGGTTCACGTGGATTAGGAGGAAGCTCTGGAACTCAGGATATGAAGTGCATGTCATAAGTAAAATTAGAAGAAAACAGAAAAGAAAGGAGCCATAGAAATGTGAACTGGTCTAAATAGTAGGCTTTTGTCATTGTGAGAAACTTCTGATCTTTGTTGATTTGTCCCCTGATAGGATGAGGGGGAATGGCTTTAAGCCACATATCCAATCTAAATCTACTCTTTAAAGGAGGGTAGATTCAGATTGGATATTAGGAAGAAATCCTTCACACTGCGTGTGTCGAGACACTGGCACAGATTGCCCAGAGAAGCTGTGGCTGACCCATTCGTGGAAGTGTTCAAGGCCAGGTTGGATGAGGCTATGAGCAGCTTGGGATAGTGGAAGGTGTCCCTGCCCATGACAGGGGGTTGGGATGCGATGATCTTTAAGGTCCCTTCCAAGCCAAACCATTTTAGGAAGCGATGAATCTATGATTTACATTCAGGGTCTTGAAGGCCAGAAACTGCTTATATCTTTCAAAGTGCAAAAGAGGATAAAATACTGAAATAATAAATGCTTGCTTGACATGAAAAATAAATAAATATATAACATAGGAATAGAAGTATGGGGAAAAGCTTTGAAGTGGTGCATCGACTAGAAAATACTCTTTAATGCAATTGTCTTCTTCTCCATAGGGTGTAGTAGCAGTGAATGCTGTCCAAGGGACCTTTGCTCTCACTGCTTTGAGATGCACTCCCTTATTTTAATTTTGGGATGGACTTAGTTCTACTTAACCCTAAAAATATTCTCTATATTTTACAGAAGTTCCTGGAAATTAGCTGATTGTGGAGAAAAAGAAAATATAAAAACAGGGATCACAGGTTGCTAGGAAGGGTACTGGATGGATACCTCCAAGATGAGCTGCTCATAGGCAGTCCTGTGCACAGCACTCTCATTCAAGGATGGTGCTTAGAGGGGTCTGTCCTAGTGTTTAATAGATTTCCTGTCTTGGAAACTCATTTTCCCAGTTCCCACAGAAGAGACGGAAACAGATACTCACTATACTCATCTCTCACATGACTAACAGGATTGCTGGAACAACTTGCACAAGGAATTGGTGAAGTCTCAATCCTTGCAGGTGTTAAAAACTTGAATGGATATGGCCTTCAGCCACCTGCTGCTCTAGTTGACTCTGGTCTGAACATGGGGGTTGGCCCAAACATTCTCCAGAGGTGCTTTCTGTCTTTAATGACTCAGTGAATTGTGGTCTGGAGTGACTACATCCACAGTAAAAAGTTCAAATTTCCATGGTTAACCCTTACTTTGGCTTCCCTCTTTAGGCTGACATGAAAATTTGCTATGTGGTGGCTTTTGCAATGTAAGTATTTTGCCTAGACATGTGCTGAAACCACCAAAATCTCACCACACGCATTATCACCATCTTTATTATTTGGGGATGGCTTCCAGTGTCTGTAAAGTTTGTTGAATTTTAACTGGTGGCTAAAAGGTTGTGTATTCCACTTGTGCATCTCAGCTGCTCCACTTTACAATCAGTCCATGGCTGATAGGTGCAGTAGGGCTGTTGGTGGGAAGAGTGACATGAAGCATTGAGTATACTCACCATTAACACAGTTCTTGTGGAGAGAGTGGCTGAGTGGGGAAGAGAGCTCTCCCTACGCCTTTCTTCACAGACCAGCACAAACCAACTCTCATGAAATAAATATAGTCATTTATCAGCTGAAGGGAATTAGGTGATGGTAGAATAGGTGGATATAATGAAGAGTTATGAGTTTCAAGGAAAGAAATGTTCTTTGTTTTGGATGGCATGAAGAAGCATATATAACAAAGCTGGGATGAACGTGAGCAAGGCAAAAATTAAGAAATTAGAAGAAGAAATTACTGGCTAAGATGGTGTCCAGTTTGGTTCTGAAGTGACATCTTGGGGCAGTCATGTTAATTTAACAATTATAACCCAGATTAGAAAGCCTTCTATGGGAAATTATCCTGACCTGATAAGGAATTGGGCAGAAGTGTCTCTGTTTCCTACATTCACTTTCTTTGCTCAGATCCTCAATTCTAAGATAGAAGTCCTTTAGGATTTTGTGAAGAAAACAGATTTCTCTTTACATGTAGTTCCAGTTCTTTGATCTGGGAAATAGGGTCAGCTATTATGCACTGATTAAGTGAAGTATGAATACTTCGATTAGCAAATTTCATATTTTCCACAAGTTCTGTTCAAAAATATAATTTTAGGCAAGGTGAACCTCTGGCATTAATACATTTAATCATTTTGTTAGAAGCAAAATCTCTTTAGGAGCTTTTATGTCTCGCAGACATTGAGGCAATTGACATTTAGTTTTGAGCTTCCAAATCATGATCATTCAGAAAATTCTTGTGAGCTGTAAGTGAAAATGTTCTTAAGATACTGGATAGATGTAATGACTATTGGTCATATGGGTTAATATTATTGTATACATCCAATAATTATTAAAGGTCTTCTTATTGACTTTACTGTTTGAGAGAGACCATTTTTCTATTAGAAACATTTATAATTGTTTTCCTGTAATTGTTCGAGCTAAGTTACAATTGTGTCATATAATGACCTTTAAAAACGTGTCTAGAAAAGCCTGCAGCTGTTCCCTCCTTGGGTTCTCTCTACTGAGTTATGTTTAAGCCAGTGTCTCTGAAACCAGGCAGTAATAAAAGGGATATTATCCTTAGCAAATATCTTAATCATGGTAAATCTCTGTTGCCCTACAAATGACTGCATGGGGGATTAGAGTGGAGTAAGCCATTTGCTGAATATCACTGCCACCTTTCCGAGGCCATTTAAGCGTGTTTAATTTTTCAGGGTGAAACATGAAACCCACTAATACAAATGTTTGCATTTGGCCTGAATTATATCCAGACTGTAACAGAGCAGGCTCAGGACCAGATTGTGAGTGATTGTAGGAGGCCAGTTCTGCTTGAGAGAGTGAGAGAGAAAAATGCATTTTTGTTCCTAGTCCCAGCTCTCTTATGTCGCTTACGCTGCCTCGCTTCTTTTCAATATTTATGTAATGCTATCATGGGGTGAAATACCAGTAAATATATGGATGATGCTTAGCTCTGTATTTTTAAAATATCAATTGCAGTCCCTACTGTCATCCAGTGCCTGGGAGCCGTGAGTGTCTGGCATGGGTTATTCTGGCTAAAATGGAGGTGACAATGCTATGAAGTACAAAATAATTTCAGGGACTTGTGTCCTCCATAGCATCACTTTCTATCTGTTTATGCAGATTTCTATTAGGTTGCCCAGAAACACTGAGACTCCCTTTTTTCCAGTGGTCAAGCTTAAGTGAATCTTTTGGGAGACTGAAGTACTACTGTGCATCTCATGCTTTCTTTTTTTCTTTCATCAGAGCAATGTCTTCTCTCTGTGCCTGCCCAGGCAACTGCAGCCCTAGCAGTTTGGACTCAGCCAGAGCCTTGGGAACTGGCAGCTCCAGGAGGTGTTTCTTGGGGCAGAATTCAGTGACTGTGAGGTGACACCTGTTTCAGGTGGCACAACCCTCTTGCTCCACACTGCAGTGTGCCACGAACACATCACCCACAAGCTGTCCTTGTTCCCAAGGTTCACCTCCCCAGCCTAGTTTCTTGAGCTTTCCATCAGGCAGCTTTCCCCATAAACCCTGAACATGACTTCCCAGAGTGGCTATGAGGGTAAGACATGTGAGTGTGAGAGGCAGTGTTTTGTTGTTCATAGGATCATGGAATCATAGAACAGTTTGGGTTGGAAAGGATTTTAAAGACCATCTCGTGCTGACTCACTTGCTATGGTCAGGGACACCTTCCACTGTCCCAGGTTGCTTGAAGCCCTATCCAGCCTGGCCTTGAACACTTCCAGGGATGGGGCAGGCACAGCTTCTCCATTCCAGTCCCTCACCACCCTCATAGTAAATAATTTCTTCCTAACATGCAACGTAAACCTGCCTTCCTCCAGCTTAAGGCCATTCCCTGTTGTCCTTTCACTACACGCCCTTGTGAAAAGTCCCTCTCCAGCTGCCTTGTAGCCCCTTTAGGAACTAGAGCCAGTTGTTGATTGTCTCATGGCTGCTGGACTGATCTTCAGCGAAGGTGAGGATGTCTGTCCATCCCAGTGTTTACTGTGCTCAGTGCAATATTCTCTGTGATTAAATCCCAGGCAAGTTTCCAAATGACAAGCCTTGACTTTGAATGGTCAGCAGAATTTAATAAATATCCTAAGGATCTTAAATGAGATCATAGGATGTGTGGTTAAGGAGTTATACTTGTTAATTGGGAGATGTAGCTAATAATAACCAAATTGAAAGAGGAAATTGAGTTAGTGCCTGTAAGAAACGTGGCATTCACAGTGGACCCTCTCATTAGAGACTTCAAAATTATTCTTTTTCTAAACTTAATCACCTATTTCATATTTCAACCACTTGAGCCAAGTGTATTCTTTTCTGTGACTGTGGTTTAACATAAATTATGTATAGCTTGTCCTATTGGAGAGTTTGTGTCTTTGTGCTTAGCTTGAATCCATGTTTTTTTCCCTGGGGAAAAAGTAAATTCTGTTAAGTGGATAAAGTTTTATTATATTCTGTTAAGTTTTCTGTTAAGTTTTCTACTGTATAGGCAGCTTAAAGCTTTGATTTAATTTCCCTCACAGAAGAAACAAAATTCCTATGGGAGACAATTATAGGTGAAGATGAAACCCCTTGATGTGTTCAGTGTATCTTTCAGATGCTTTCATGGTGATATGGATGAAATACCTACATAGATAAAATAGGCGTAGAATAATAGAACTATTTGGCTTAGAAAAGCCCTCTAAAATCATCAAGTCCAACAATTAACCTGACACGATCAAGTCCATTGAGGCTTCATAGGTATATGAGGTTTCTCTTTACTTACTCTAAAGGTGCAAAGAGCTTCTATTTCTGAGTCCAGCCACTATTTTGTACTCTCAGTGTTTGTGGGTTTATCCCTGTAGCTGCTGCTGAGGGATGTCTGCTCTTTGCACAGACTCTCCCATGAAAGAGTGAGGCCTTAATTGTGTCTTCATTTAGAGAGGTGGATCAGAAAGTGTTTTCACATTCACTAAATATTTTAGAAGTTTGAAAGTTTCTCTGCAGTGGGATAAAAACTAGAAATATTCAGAGATTTTTGTAGAAATGCTGCAGAGTGTGAAAGAGAATGATGTACTGGAATAGGGTCCAAGGTTAAACTTCTCAACTGGACTGAAGGTTCACACCAGGGTTTTCACATTCCAGTTGATGCTCTCATCACCAGGTAATTGGCTATTTTGAGGAGGCTATTTTTTGGTTTCAAGTAGGAAATTCCAAGTTGAGCATGAAAAGTCATTTTGTTTTCAGATGTTTATTTTGAATCAGCATGCCCCTGTTTTGGTATAATACATGTTTTCTCCATGCGGTTTCTACTGAAAAAATTTAATCGAAGGTAGAAATTAGCCCTTCTTTGAACATGGATTAAACCAGATGACCTTCTGAGAAGTCCTCCAACCTAAATTCTTCTATTATTCAGCTTGGAAAGATCACCCTCAACCTCTAATAAGGAAAAATGATTATTGAGCCTAGAGTTACAATACAGTAAAAAATGTCACATAAAGTGCTGAATGCCACGGTCTAAAGACTTAAGTGTTAACTTATAAACTAATTATTAGCTAGTATTCTCAGCTGCTGAGTAGTTTCATGCATCTGGACTTTGCGTAAGTTCACATATACATATACATATACATATACATATACATATACATATACATATACATATACATATACATATACATATACATATACATATACATATACATATACATATACATATACATGTGTGTGTGTGAGAGATATTAGACATGGAGAACTGTGTAAGGGAAAGACAAAAATCATGTCTATGCCAGCAAGTGACACAGGGCCAGGGGCAGCCCCAGGCACTGGATGGTGCTCATGTGCTCTATGGCACCACTTTGACCTGGTACAAGTAGAGTCATTCAAGACGAAATGACCAATCATGCTTGGGATTTAACCATGGGTCACAAACCCTTCCCACTTAGCAATCTGGATGCTGTTGTGGCTACATTTCAAATGGTAAATAACATAAGGAAGTGGAAAGTGACTCTACAGAGGCCGAGGAGCTTGAGGTTATGTTCCTGGCTGTTCCCTGAGTTGTCCTGGGGTGTCCATAGACATGCCACTTCAGTTTTTTTAGTCTCTTTATGCCACTTCCATTTTCTTAGTCTCTTTCTTTCACACGTGTGTCTTGCTGTAAAAACTCAGCTTTTCAAAACTGTTTTTGTTTTCTGTGGTGTGTTGGCAGGCATACTTGAGAAGGGCCTATTCTAGGCTGGGACCTCTAGAGGTTCCCATAATCCAGATAATAATGGTAAAGACAAGGGAATGACATGTGATTTCTTATGAAATGATCATCCAGTCTCCTTGAGAGATGTAAACTGAGTGATTGTTCTGTGTGTACCAGCTTTACAAGAGCAAGAGTGCCTATTTCAAGAAGGATTTGGGGACAAGCTTCTGCATATCTGTGTTTGCAACAGGCAGGAACAGCTTCCATAATTATTAAGTTATTGGAGCTGCTATGGAAGAACTGCTGTGAAAAAATAGCCATGGAGCATGGTTATGTTTGCATTCGAGCTGATGTGGTATGGAATAAATGCCTGGCACATAAAGGGCTGCTTCATGGATGAGATAGGTTCCTAAAGATGGGCTTTTACCTTCCCTTGCCATAGTACCGTGTAGAAAACACTCAAATGCCATACCTCCTCACTTATCTGTCTGCAAAATGAAATTACAGGCTATTTAACAGAACTGATGTGCTGGGTTAAAATACGTTCATTAAATGTGTTGATAATACCACAGAGGGAATGTGTAGTGGGAGAGATCAGTGCTCCTGTGGCAAATGGAGGGCTAAGGCTGGGTTTGTGCTGAGGCTGGGGTTGTGCTGGGAGCTGAGGTACACTCATGGGCCCAGAATTGCTGCTGCCTCTGCTGAGCTCACCCCATGGGGAAATGAGAGGGTCCTGCCCTTCTGGGAGCCCACCTCTGGATCAGCTGAGTAATTGAGTGTTTGCTTGCTTCCAGATGAATACAAGAGTAAAGTAGCCTGTGAAGATGACAAGCTGAGGCTGAGCTGTAAGAAGAGCATGGTGATAGCCATTTACTCTGCTATCTTTGGGAGGACACAAGGAGGCAGCCTGGAGTGCCCATACCAAAACCTAGGGATGCCCATGATTGGTAAGCAGGGGAATGGCTGATGTGGGCAGGGTGATTTCATTTACTGTTATCACAGCAGAGCTGGCACAGATCCTGGTCAGAAAAGCAGGACTGGGACATGCAACCTCCATGGTGGTGCTCCTGATGTGTGATACCTTGTCAACCAGTGGTGAGCTTCAGCATGAGCACCAAACTGAGGTGCAGCTTTATGCTCTAGCTGAGTTCCCAGGCTACAGGCTTTTCACAGATTAATCTGATTATATGATTGAATGTGCTTGAATTTCTTGTTCAATTTTCTGTCCTCATGGCGGTTCCTCCACTGAGCCTCTGTTTGTAATATGAAGGAGCATAATATCTGGGGATGTCATGTACCATCTGCAGCTGCTGAAGCCTTGACATTGCATTACTGGTAAACTTTTACTGAAGTTAAAGCAAGGGAGTAAATTCAAAAAGCAAGTTGTTAAGTTTCATCATGTTACGGTTGGCTTACAGTACCTTCAAGTATTTTCTTTACTCTCAGACTATCAGAGTCTCTTACAGTCATGAGTTAAAGATAAATAATTGAAAAACATTCACTGGAACTGTCTGTTTTTGAGCTGATGTGAAATGACTTTGAACATTTTAGGCTATGACAGAGAAAGCAACAGTCATAGTACAAAATCCTGTGCTTAGCATTTGTCATAATTCTTCTCTGCAGAGCTGAGAGGGAATTAAATGGTTTCCCAAAGGAATTGCCTCCAGAGAGGGAAAGGCACAGGGAATCTTGATTTGGTGTTATTGCCTGTGCTGGGATCTGTTCAGCTGTACCTGGGGATCTTTGGCTTCACAGCTGCTGATCCAGTGCCCTTAAGGAGTTAAATGCTATTCAAATGGAAGCATGTCAAGTGAGTGCTTGGAAATGTGATACTCAGATGATGGGTGTCAGTAGAAACCCACAGGAATGAGGCCAGTTAGGTTATTTGTGTAGCATGGTGGATGTCTTACTTCTGTAGCTGTGCAAATCTGAGCATTTGTAGCACAGCTGAGTTGTGCAGGGTCTCCTGAGGTGACCAGTGTTCCTGGATGTGCTCCAGCAGTCCCCTAGTTGCCAGGTAGCAGAAGCCAAAACAGATGTTTGTGGCAGGTTAGCCTGGACCTCTTTGGTGTGGTGTTTGGGATGGGCTGAGTCTGTGCACTGGTTGCTGTGGTGGTTGGGCTGCAGGGTGAGAACTTGCCAAGTCAGTGAAACAGGATGGGTTTCTGAAGCAGACCTGAGCACCCCACGCAGTGCTGAAAGAGTAGGAACAGGCACTTGCCAGTGACAAGGCACCAGCACAAGGACCCACTCTTCAGTGTCAGCATGAAGCAAAACTCTATGTGAAGCCACAAAGGGTAAAGTTTTACTCTTCTTTGCCCAGCTGCAAAGTCATGAAACTTGTAGTGGCTGAGAGCAGGGTATGTGGGACCAGAAAATGGGACAGGAGGCACAAACAGGGAGAACAATCAGTGGGGTCTGACAGCACGGCTGCATGTGCCATAGGATCTCCAGCACCTGTATGACCTGCTGTTCTCAAACTGGCCTTGTGAGCACTACAAATTGGGATGTTTGCCCAAGGAAATGAGGTGTCAGATCCTAGAGTGCAGCACACAGTCTGCTGCTGGGATGAGGCAGGGCCTTCCTCAAGTGTCAGCTCCTAAATGAAACTACTTACATGAACAGGCTCAGTACAAGACAGTGTAATCCCATCTCAGGGATGGGAATGCTGTGGAAACTTTACACTACAATCCAGCTCAAGGTTTTAAGCTGTGAACTGATGCTAAAAGTGACTGAGTTTTCAGACAGGAGTAAATAACCACATGTTTGGAATTGCTGGGATCTCAAGTATCAAGCTCAAGTCAGTTTGGTTCTCCTGGAGTGCTGTGGGAGTTGGTGTGTCCTGCCTGCATAAGAAAGGGAGGGTGGGAAGGGTGTCTGGAACACCCTTGGAATCTGCTGGCTGCATGCCCTGCAGGGTTGGGGAGATGTGAGGAACTCACCATGGAGCAGTGACTTCCCAGGCTTTCCCAGCCATTTGGGCACTGTGTGTGTAGGGTGAAAGACGGACTAGAGCTGTTGATGTTTCCTTGCATGACAAAATCCTGAACGAATTGTGGGGGTGGGGGTGAGCTTAACTAAAAGGAAATTGGGGGTGAGCAGTTGGTCATTGCCCATTCACCATGCTCCAGCCCTTAAATCCCACTCATGTTTGGGAGTGGTTGTTCAGGTTTCTTCAGCTACAGCTCACTGATCCCCTTGGCATGAGGCAGTCTCTGCTTATCACAGCCTTCCCATCATCTACCTGTGTGAGCTGACCCAGTGGGGCAGAGCTGCAGTGATACAAGAATGGGAAGGTGAGTTGTGTCTGTAGTTTGCACTTTTCTTTGCCCTGCAGGTGAGAATGGTGTAGGATCCTCCTCCAGCCCAAATCAGCAAAATGCACATTCACACTGTGCATCCCCATGGAACCCTGCAAACCTCCCACTCCTGTCTCCATTACCGCAGTGACAAGAGCAGGTTGTGCTCCCAGCTGCACTCAGGGTCCCCCAGCCTGCTTCAGAAACTGCTCTTCTCATGGTCCTGCCTAGCCCAGCAGGCAGCTCTGCTCCTCCAGGAGCAGGTGGAAACATCACAATTTATAAATCAAAGCTTCTGCAAGCTGGAGAACATTTCCCTGCACGTTTCCACAGCCCTGCAATGTGGGGAGCGCTGCTCCATGGCAGCCTTTGATCCCAGACATTCACAGCAAGCTGATCTTACAAACATGGCTGTATGAGTCAGAGTTTGCAGCAACATCCAGTTCCTGTAAGGCAGAACCCAGCTATGTTCTGTACATGGGAGATTTATTCTGTTTGAATTCCGTGGGACTGATGATTTGTGTCAAGTCTGAGCCTTGGCAAAGGGCATTTTCTGGGAAGTAGGCCCTGCACAAGTTCGCAGTGACTATTTATATCCACATAGCCTGAGCTACTTGATGAGTGAAGAAGTCATACTTGCCCCAAAAGTGGTGAAGATTATCTTTTCTTCCTCTCCTGATGAAAAACAGTTCAGAAAATTTGACTGCATTTTTCTCTCTCTGGACAAAATGCACATTTGGATTTAATTTAGAAATATACAGCTTCTACAGGTGAGGCTTTTTAAAAACTGAGATCTAAGATGGGCAAGAGAGGTGGCCAAATAGAGCATTGCATATGTAAGGTAAACCGATTCAATTTATGTTGTTTTTACCTTGAAAAAAAAGACCTTGTTCTCTTGTAGAAGTGTTGAGGAGATTAATTCCACTAACACTGAATTTCCTGGATTCTACATTAGGTGCTTAGCTGGTTTCTGAGGTATCCTGGTGTTGCAGTCCTTTTAACCCAGCTATTTCTGTGTTGCTTTTGGGTGAGGAAAGATCCCCAAGTCACCCTTCACATGCCATGCCATGCCATGCCATGCCATGCCATGCCATGCCATGCCATGCCATGCCATGCCATGCCATGCCATGCCAGACACATACTTTCTCCTTTTATAATGTCTTTGTCAATATGCTTAGCATCTGTGAAGAGAAAGTTATGATGGAGAACTCCATCCTATTGCTGTCATGTTAAAGTGAAAAATCTGTCAGGGTCCTTTTTTAACTGGAAATATGCTGAAACTTATGTCTCTGACCGTAATGGGAAACCCCTGCAAACAGCTGGAGCCCTCCCCAAATGCCTTGGGAACTCTGAAAAGCTCCTAAAAGAATTTGACCTTATTTGTAACTCTCTTAATAAAGCCTCCACTTTGCTGCCAGCATGTGCAGAGACCATACACAGAGCATGGGGAGGTCTCTGGGGAAAAGGCTATTTACAAGCAATGAACCATTAATATCCCTCAGCCAAGTATGCCCTTTGCCCCCTTTTCCTGCTGTTTACAGCTGCCTCTGCCTGCATGTCCAAGTGGCTTGTTTATTCCAAGAGAAGTAATTTTAAAAATGGCCTTTTTCTACATGTATCTGAGTACAAGGTAGTGATCTAATTAGGAGACTGAGGAGGAAGATCTTGGATGTAAAATGATTACCCTTTTTATTGCTTAGTTGAGCAATATCTTTGGTCATATTCAGGACACCTGACTTGGTCACATTATTCATTTTTACAGTAGCTCCCCCCTTGAACCACAGAGAGTGAGATGGATGTGTTCAGCTGACCTCTAACATAGGATCCAGGACTCCTTCTCAAGGACCCTGTGTTTCTCCATCACATATACAAAAAGCCCAAAACAATTTAATTGCTTATCCTGGGTAGAAGGAATCTGGGCTTGGTTTTGGAGTTGGTTCAAGATCGTGGGAACTCTGGCTCCTCAGCCTCACTCTGGGTCCTGGGGTGTGGATTAAGCTGAGTACTCTGCTGAGACTGAAATGTCCTTGTCACTTAACATACAAGTTGTCTCCTGTGCCTCTGTAAAGGGGAAAAATGAATGTGTTTACAAAGCCCTGAGGAAACTCAGATGATCAGTGGCACTCTCTGACTAGTGGGATCTGATAATGGAAGAACAGAGGAAGGAGTTCAGCAAATGAGCCCGTGCTTTAGGTGCTCATTCCCTGGCATTTTTCATTGTAATGCAGTGACAGAAGGTGATCCAACCCAGTTTGTTTTGATTTCTCCCTCTTAATGCAGATGTACATAAGATTTAAAGCAGAGTCCTCATATAAATATTTATTGCACCATATAAATAACGGACCCTTCTAGTTTGTTTATCTGTGACCAGATCTAGAATGTGAATGAATATGAAATACATGCAGTGAAAGATCCATTTTTATTCTAGGGTACATGTTCCTGCCAGCACAAGAGCTGGCTTTATGAAAGTGCTGCCCCTCTAGCTGTGCATTTCTGGCTCTCTTCTGCTTCACCATCTATGACCATTTTCCGTCCTGTTTCCGTCAGGACAAGGTTGTGCTGTAATCTTAGTCTTAAGTCAAATACTTAAAAATAAAAAGGTCCCTAAAATGTGGAGCTGGACTAATGAGGAGTAGTAACCCCTGACACTGATGGGGGAAGCAGAGGGTGGCTGGGACTACAGGAAGGGTTGGGATATCCACAGACATCTATGCTGCTCAGAAAATGCCATGCAGCACAGCTGACCTTCAGCAGATCCAAGTGGCTGAAAGACTCCTGTGTTTCATCCTGGTTTCCCTGTCTGGCCTTTAAAGCAGCTGCAGTGCTGGGTCTGTGGGATAAGCAGCAGCTGGGGGCGTCAGACCCTTCATTCCTCTCTAGAGAGCACACCAGGCTTCCAAAGCACCCCTCCTGTAGGTGTGACTCTGTGTATACTTCATTTACATTCAAGGCAGAAACTACTTTATTATGTGTGTAGCTCATGATTAAGAACATGTTTTTAGAGGCCAATCTGTTTGTATGCTATAAAACTCAGAATTATCCAAATCTGAAGACTAAATACATATCAGTTGCTGTTTAATTCACATATCATACCTTATTAAATTTAAATTGAAATGCAGTTCCCATTTAGAATGCTGAATTAAAGTGGGACAAAGCCTGCTTTCAGAAAGTCGTTCTTCAATTTTAGATACTTTATGTGTTTCACTTTTTGTCTCAAAACACCAGGAGGTAATTAAAATCACTTTACAGCTGTTTCTAGAGAACTCCAACTATTGTTGGATTCCACAGAGCCTTAAAAATTATTTATATAAAATATTTTTATATGCACACAATAGCTATTTTAAAAAAATAATTAAAAAGTCCATTCAAATGTGAGTCTGGACAAGATCTTTCTCTAAACCAAAGTTCAAGTTGGTTTTGAAATGCTGTTTACAGTGGAGTATGACCCCGTGCAGTGATTGTAATTAAAAATTCTGAAACTAGGAATTTAAATAGCACTAGCAGGCTCTGTGATGCTATTGGTATGACATTTGAAAAAGTAAAGTGAGTATTTGTATCAGTAATATCAACTTCTTTAGTGGCTGGTCTTATAAAAGATGCCTATTGCCCAACTATTAGTTAAAAGCAGCCCCGAAATACAGTCCTAACAATAAAACGGCAAAGTTTAAGAAAATTAAATGTGTAGCATCTCAGTTTGTTTCCATAGAGCTGCTTTGAATGGAAACCAGTGTAACTTGTTCAAAACTGATAAAGTTCCTCTTAAACTAATTCAGATATCACTCAAGAATGTTGCAAAATTGCCCTAAACAAAGAAACAAAGAGAAACAAAAATAAGGTGAAACCTGTGAGTTTGCAGGCACACCATGCTTCATTTTAGGAACCAAGGGCAAGAAGTGACTTGCAGGCTGTGTCAGCTGGGTAATCTCTCTAGAAAATGGGCTAGTCCTGCAGCTTGTGAAGTTCAGACCTTGCTTCAGCCTAGGTCTAGGCACTTGTTGAGTATCCCCATGTTCAGGAAAAGACTTTTTTGGGTTGTAATGAATAGGAAGGAAATGAACTCAAGGACTTCACTGAGAAGTAGATACATTGAAAGCACTATCCCTATCTTCTACTGAGTGATGCCAAAGCTGTTACCTTTTCTTGGATACCTTACAGCCCATGATCCATTCTGCTGCAAATTAAATAATAAAATGTAACTGTCATTGCCACACCAAATCTTCTTTGTTTTCTGAGACTTCTTGGAGCCATGTTTGAAGGTGTCCTCGGATTCTCACTTCAGCCCCCAAACCTGAGAAATGTTATTAATTTGCTGGGTTTTGCACACTCTGAGTCAGTCCCTGCAAAACTGTAGGCTCATATTATTGTGAGTTGTGGTTCCAGACACAAGGGTGATAAGATGATTTAAGTTCACATTAATAAACCAAGTGTTTCTAAATGTAACTATAGGATCTGTAATTAAACCTGTAATTGATCCTTCAGTTGCAGTCTCTAAATGTGATTGGTTTCTTTTAAGATAATTTTCTCTTTTCTGGCCTACTGCTGAAGTTTGCAAAGTTTTATGAACTGTGGAGTGGCTAATTTTTCTCTCTCTTCCTGTAAAACATACTTTTTTAATGTAAAGCTGGCCTTCTCTCCACATCTTTCTAATGTTTGGATATAGATTTCCTTTCTAGCCAGTTGTTTTCAGTGACATTGTGCAAGACATATGTTCTATATACAGCTGTAACAACGTGAAATTCTTTGCTGCTATTAGTAATGTTATGTTGACCATTAATCATTTTGCAGATACCAGCAGGGAACTTCACCTTTTAATTGTTTAGGGTTCCTGCTTCTGAGCTTCTTCTGTGTATGTAAATACATTTCTGCTTCTGTACCTTTTTTTGTTTAAGGGCAGTCTTTGGTTTCTATTGGCTGGTTTTACACTGGTTGGTTTTAAGGATACTTAAGTGTTTGGAGTTTGGTTTTGTCCCTCTTGTCTTGTGGATCTAGACCCAACTCACTTCTTTTATCCTCTGTTGAGGCTTGTGTGCCATAGCAGGGAAGAGAAATCCAGTGTATTTCAATTGCCCTCAACTGAAACTGTGTGACAACTTTACACTGATAAAGAAATTACCTCCCTAGGCTGCTAAATGAGAGAGAAAGTGGACAAAATCCATCTTTATTAACAGTCTTCTGCACCGGCTTTTAAAGAGAACATCAAACTTAATGGGCATGGGCTAAGTAGAAAGTGCCTGGGATTTGATTTACTGCACAGAGTGCAGACTGACTCATTGACCCCATGAAGACATCCTTCACAGGCTGGATGGCTAATTTTGGCTGAAGCTGAGGCTTAGGCACCTCTAGCAGCTGCCCCTGTATGGAGGAGCTGACATTTATATCAGCCACAGCTAATGGAACATCTTTAAAATATATGAGAAACTGCCCCAAACCAGGAGAGCTTCCTTCCCTCCTCCTTATGATAGAGGTTCTTTTTCAGGTTGAGGCAGTCACTCCTAGGTAAAACATGAAGGAATTCAGGCAGATGCCTCATCTGAAAGGTTGGAGTAATTTCCTACTTGTGTCCTTTCTGCCATTCCATTGAAATTTGCTTTCTCTTTTGGCAGGCAAGTGGATAACCAAAGCACTGATTCAGACATCTGTCAGCTTTCTTTGCAGGAACTGAATTTCTCTCCTCTTAGTTAATTGACACCTTCCATCTTTCATTCTGTCCTCTTGCATTCATAGCTCCCAGCAAGTAACTTTTCCTCTTTTGTACTTGAGCAGGAAATCAGGCTGCTTCTTTTAGACAAAAATCCTGTCCTCTGCCTGGAAGGAGTGTTCTCAAGCTGTCAATTGTTTATAAATTACTTGCCTTAAGGGAAAACTTATCTTAAGTTGATCCTTTCACCTGCTCCTCAAAAGACAACAAGGAAAGCTAGGGTTCTGCTGATGGTTTAATTTTGAGATTTGGGGCTGCTCCTAACGCCTTTACACTGAGCCAAAGCATCCCACAGAATCTGTCTCTTGATCAGGTACCACCAATTCTCTTCCAGTTCCTAAACATTGTATGTACTACTGGAAATAATATTTTAGGCAGTGATCCCCTTTCTGAAGTCTTTAATTGTGGTCAATCATTTGGTCCTTTTGACACCTCAAGGTCTTATATTTTCTTGGCTGAAAAAAGTAGAATGAGTGCCCCATTTTTATTGAAAATTCACGGACTCAGAGAGTCTGACTCATCCTCTTATGAGTGGGTGGAGTTTTTTCTCAGGCTCCACTTTTCTTTCTTATTAAAGTGCGTGCATGTTAATACTGGGTTGAGCTCCATGTCCTGCTGCCTCTCCAGATCCATGGACAGCCTGTGGAAAACTCCTACCTGGCAGCTTCAGAGCATGGTAACATATTCACCTGATCAGCTCTGTGTGGTCCTGCTTGCTCTGGACAGCCTGTCTCACCTGGAACCCACCTTTGCAGGTTCAGCATGGCTGTGCCAGGTGAGTTTGATCATGAGCAGATAAACAGATGAACAGATGTTCTTGAACATCTGCAATATGCCCAACTTCACTGTGGGATTCATTACCCTTCTCAAACTTGGTGTTTAAATCTGTTTGTGGGTCCATCTGTGCCTTGGAAGAGGCTCCAATATCCACCAGAGCATCTAAGCGTTACCAAAATGCAAAAATTTAAGAGTTTGGAAACATTTTTTCAAACCCAGATAGATTTTGCAATCAAAAGCAGCAATGCATGGCTCAGATTTCAGATTTGGATGTGTCACCCTTACTGGAGAAAAACAAGTAACACTGAGTAACCGAAATTAAGGATATGATTAATAGGCATTGGCTCCAACTTCTTTTTTTTTTTTTTTTTTTTTTTTTTTTTTTTTTTTTTTTTTTTTTTTTTTTTTTTTTTTTTTTTTTTTTTTTTTTTTTGTTTTTTGTTTTTTCACTAGGAAGAGGTAATAAAGAAATAGTCATGCTGAGAAGCAGCCTTAGACTGACTAAAATCCATTCATTGTGGTGAGCTTGATAATATGGACATTACATCACCGAGACCAATTCCAGCCTTAAAGCCAACACAGTCCGCAAGCTGCAGCTGGTAAAATCCTCCATCATGGCTCTGTCACCCTGGCTTGGGTTTTTACCCTGACAGAGGCCGGGCTGATGGAGGAGGTCAAGGACTCATATCATACTAAATGCAACTGGTGAGGTGAATTACTCACTGAGGACTTAGATGAAGGGCTGTGAAATCCAGCTGGCCAGTGGTCTGCCTTTGTGAAATGATCCTGGGATCATTTGTGAAATGGTCCTGGGAAAGGAAATTCACCTTGCACCAGGAGCAAGGCTAGAGGGATGTGCAACTTCTAGAGAGTGGGGCCAGAGGTAAAGAGAATAAAGTGAGCTGATCCCACTCCCCCACAGCCCAACCTTTAGCTGAAAATACTCTATTTGAAAAGCACAGATGATACCTTTAAACACTTTCACATGTGAAAGTTTCACCATAGCCAGGATTTGTAAGTGCTCTCTGGCAGTGTAGCGAAGCAATCCAAGGCTAATGAAAGCCAAGGGTAACTCTGGCCCAACCCCTCCATGAGGGCTCTCTATCATCTATGAGGTCTTAAAGCAGTTTTTATTGCTGTATCATGGGATTTGAGCTTTGTGGGCTTTAAGAGGTTCTCGGCAGGGGCCTGGCTCTGCTTAGCAGTACTTACCTCAGACTTAGTGATATGGTGTTGGCATTTGTGAGCATCCTTCCCACATCTCTGACACATGGACTCACTTGTTTGTTACTGGTGCCAGGATGGTATCTTGTAAAACATTTGGAATTTGCATTTAGCAAGCAAACCAGCAGAAGAAAGGAGATCATAGAATACAAAATCATTAAGGTTGGAAAAGATCTCTTAGATCATCTAGTCCAACTGTAATGTTGCCCTGAATGAGCATGACATCTGGTACAATAAGTGCCATGTCTAGTCTCCCACTTCTGAAGACCTGGAAAAAATGAATTTGGCCACAGCCCAACTCTGCTGCACCACATTGCTGGGCTTGGCTTCCCTGCATCTCTTTGGCAGGATAACTGCACGATTTATGGATAAAACCCCTCTGTTTTCTTGCCTCTCTGAGCTCTGAGGATGGGCCCCTGGAGGTGAAGACTTCTGACCTGGAATCACCTTCTGAAGAGATACTAATATAATTAGAGCTCTCACTTCAATGAGCTCCCCAAGGACTTATTTACATTTGGAAGTTAAATTACCTACGCACACTTCGTTACATCCAACAGGAGTGAATTCAGTGTTTTTATAAGTGTTTTTATAAAGCCTGAGACACAGGGGTAAAAGAAAACACCATGTTGTCCTTTCTAGAGCTCTGAATGACATGGTGGTGACTGATTTATGAAGCTACTGTAGTCTCACCTATCACTCAGCCACCTCTCAGATGTAGCATTGACATCTTCAGTGCTCATTAGTGAAGGAGTAAAGATGCTTGAATATGACATTTTGGCACCCAGCTAAATGAACTCCTTCTCAGAAACCCTTTGAAGCGTGTAAGGAAGATGGTCCCATTTGGAGGTTTTGATTGCTGCTCTTATATTTTCCAATTCAACATGTTATGTGGAGGATGAACATATTGACAGACCAAGAAATCCAAGATGGGAGACAAAGTTATTTTCAGTGTTGGTGTAGTCCTTCCTCAAAACACTGCAGGCTGCTTGCCCTGGCCTTCATGGGAATGTACAAGGCACTTTTGCTTCTGTTTTGGTTTAAGTTCGATTTCCCGGCTAACGCACCAAATAATGTCAAAGTTTAGATTTGTCAATTAAGATATACCCATTTCCTGTTGTGACCTCAGAACCAGGAGTAGAAGCAAGGCAGGCCTAAAACTTAAGAGGGTATAACAAGAACTTTATTAACTACACAAAGGGGAAAAAAAAAATCCAGAATAAGATTGTCAGACCACTCTTTCCTTCCCTTTCTCAACGTTCATAACAACAGAACAAACATACAAGAAACTGCTTCAATTAATTCCCAACTCAAACAGTCCTTTCTTCCGTTCACTTTGGAGTGAGAAGCTTCCTCTTGTTAGGCTATAGGGATTTTTTCCACAAGAAAGTAGAAAACAGTCTTCTCGTGGTTTCACTTTCACGATTCTGCATCCGCCCGGTATCTGCAGTCGTGGCACTCCTCCCAACTCCACAGCCTTCCCAAAGCTGTACTTGTGGGTCAATGGTCAAAATACATGGGGTATTACTTTTAAGAATGAAATGTTCCAAAGCAAAGGTTTTCTTCGTCTCTTTTCTTTTTGTTCATTCTTTATTTTCTGAAAACCGAGACTCCCCTTCTTTCTTCGGGACAACAGATTTTTAACACAGGTGCTTTTGGTTAAATGATTTATTAAATGGAATGTTTCCAACTTCCCCATGGTTTTCTCTATGGTTTATAGGAATATTCAGTACATCAGTTCATCCCTACAATCTTACAAAAGGATTTTCAGCCATTTTCACAGCATCTCCTCATTCTCCTTCCATCTAAAAAACTTAAGACTTAGCTTTTGCTTCACTGACTTCAGAGTATCTCCTTTTTCCTTTTCACTCCAGGGAGGATTGAAAAAGTCCGCAAGTCTCATCTGAACATTAAAAGAGTTAAGATTTTTTCACAGGGAAAAGAAAATAAACAAGGCCACAGTGCTGGAGCTTTGCCAGGATCTCAGAAACCAGCCACGCTGGGGAAGGGGGGGAAGCGGCTGGGATTTTTATATTAGTTTGAGTCTCTCTGGTCACTGTCCATGGCCACCCCCCTTCTCTCCCTCTCTGCTGTGACATGCCAGCTCCCCAGACAGGGTACCCAGCCCGGCCCCCTGCCAGGCCCACAGGCCTGCAGTGGAGCCAGGCCAGGGCCCTGTTACCTGCACTGCTGCCGGAAAAGCCAAGAGAGCTCAGTTCCGGATTACCTCCTTCAAAATGTGTGTTCACGGGGCGAACTAACTTTCTTCAATTGGTTCTTCACGCTGTCAATAATCAAACCAGCCTCCAATTGGTCACTATCAACTCCCAGGGGAGTACTCACAGAGAAAACTCTTCTTTGAGTTTTTCCTCTCCAGGTCAAACTACGACAGCTTTGAAATCGTGTGGAGGCAAAACCAGGGAAAATTCCCTGTAGTGAGCAAAAGGAAGTCTTTGAAGTGAATACTTGGTCAGACTTTGTGTCTAGATCCCATTACTTTTTTTCAGGAATGGAAAAATATGACTGTTTCCAAGAGAATGGCTCAGGTCTTACCATGGGGAAAATGAGAAAAGTATTTGGATTTACCGTGTGGGAGACTGTTGTTGTCAATGGAGCTTAGCTGGGTCTTGTAACACGGATACCTCAGATGACTTTCTGCCACTCCTGCATTCATCAGATTCTGGTGTTCATTAAGGTCTAGAGGTCAGGGAAAACAGTAGGACTTGCCTAAGTTTTGACTGTTTGCAGCAAGAGCCAAAAAAATGGAGCACTACAAGAAATCTCCACCATGCTATATTGAAGTCACTCTGGAAGCCACTTAAAAGCAATCAGAGATGGCTTGAAATCTTCAATAATTACCTGAGACTGGGTTTGTAGGTGGTACCAAATTGGGCAGGACACTTGTTGCAGCTTAACTAGAACACTTCAGTGTCCATTTTGTGGTTCTCCAGGTAAAGAGAGATAAAACTGGAAAACTGGAGCAAGTCCAGTGAAGCTCCACCAAGCTGGTCAGGGGCCTGGAGCATACAGCATATGGGGGAATACTGAGGGACACAGGGTTGTTCAGTTTCCAGATGAGAAAGCTCTGGGTGGGATCTTATTTCTGTTTTTTTCCCAAGGAATAGGTGGTACAACAGAAGGCTCTTTTTGGAAACACACACAAGGAAACAGCAGATGAACACCAAAAGCAATGAACATGACTTGCAGCAATAGAAACGTGATTACATAAAAGGAAAAAAATTCTTCACCTGGAGAGGAGCTTAGCCCAGGATCAAGTGGTCAAGGAGTTTGGGAAATATTTCTCTGTGAAGATTTTCAAAACTTGCTTGGGCGAATTCCTGAGCTGGCTGTTCTTTGGGCAAGAGGTTAGAGTGGATAGCTCCAGATATTGCTTTCAGCTAAATGATGGGATGGTTAATGTGCAGCAGTCCCAGCAGGTGATGTTTCCCCCGGATATATTTTTGCATCCTATGGTTTGCAAAAAATCCATGTAAAAGAGGCTTTTACAATCTTGATGCCCTACTTTCACCTGTAATTGAAGCATAGAGAGTTCCTTCTACTCTTCTGCTCATTTTGTCTGGTGCAGGTTGAGCTGGAGCAGCCTGGCAGTTGGAGAGTTGAGGACCTCACTATGGGTACTTGTGACTATGGTGGCCTGGTCTGTGCCCAAATAATTTGGTGTCTGGGGTTACATGTATACTGGTAATTGAGTAGTATCAGGGGCACAGGTACTGGAAATAGATCTGTACTGGGAAACTGTAGCATGGCCCATGGCAGGTTGTCTTGGCCCAGATAACTCTCCTAGGCAGTCCAGAAGATCATAGAATTCTGGAATGGTTTGCATTGGAAGGGTCCTTAAAGATCATCTTGTTCCAATATCCCTACCATGGGCAGGAGCACCAGCTACTAGACCAGGCTGCCCAAAGCCCCAAAGATAAGTGGGAGCCTTCTGCAAACTGACTATTAGGACTTAGCCCTGTTATATCTCAGGCTGTATTACCTGTTTGGAGTAATGCTAGTTGGCAAAATCATTCTAAGGTACTGGGTATCACTTAAACAAAGGGCGTAAAGGTGTGTCCATAATTTAACCCCCTTTGGTTTCCTGATACAGATGCTGCTGCTAAAGTCAGTTTGGGTGGAGACCATGGACTGCTCAGAAGTGCATGGGAGGAAGGAGACCATCAATACCAGGACATGACCAGTGATGGCTAGAAAATCTGTCAATGTGTGAGGGTATATGACAAATAAAACTCCTAGAAGCATTTTCAGTGTGATGAATCTACAACTTTGGCACCTGAAGAGTCAATTCAATCTGTTAAGGTGGAGAGCAGAGTCTGTAGTTTGTTAGTGCATACATTTTCCTAAATGAGGAATGTCCCAAAGGCTGCCCGTCTCTGGGGATGATGGATGCAAAAGTCTTGTTGTGCCTCTCACAGGACCAGCAATGTGTAATTCCCCAGACTTCCATGGATACAGTATGCTCCTGTGCCACAGGGCAAGGCCCCAAGCAGACAGCTGTGGGATGTTCTCTGTTTTGTGTGAGAACAATAACAAATAAAAAGAATAGGCACCCTCCATTAAATCCTCTGGAGTATTTAGATTTGCTGAGTTTCTCTAACTGGACATTTGCAAAAAGACAATGAATCAGGATTGCTGCCTGCCAGATGTTTCCACTGAAACCTCTGACACTCATTGGATCAGAAATCCCCTAAGGAAGTTTGGGTCATTCAATATGAAAATGTTCGCATGGAGCCTTCTTCTTTTGTCATTTACAGCATGCAAAATAAAATTCTGCCTTTGATTTGAGAAAAAAGACATGTTACCCTCTAGGCTTGGTTTTCTGTGGCTTTCCTGTGTCTCTCATGGCTTTTATTGCTATGCTGGTTCTAGCACTCAGTACCTTTTGAGGTCCATTTTTCCTTTCCCTTCCTCCTAATTAGTGATCAAAAGGGTTTTGTATTCCATTATCTGTAGCTGTCCTGTTCCTTCTAGCAACAATTTGATGTTGAAGAAATGTTTCCTTATGAGTTTCCCCCTGAGCTTGGTCCTGGCTGGACAGTGAAAGCAAACTGTCAGTCTTGCACCTAAAAGCTCAAGACTTTATCTGTGCAAATTGTTCTTATCCTAGGTAAGAAAACAGGCAAAACCACCTGGTAGAGAAAAACACTTGGGAAAACCCCTTTGGAACTTCCCATATTCTAAATTTCTAATATGAAAAATGTTTCTACTTACATGGAATGAATGTGATTAAAACAATATTTCTACTTATATGGTAGATGATAATATTATAATTATTACACCTCACAGTACTTCTCATTCGATTTAGAAATACAACATCTAAGAGCAGACAGAGACACTGGTCACCTTTGTCTTCACAGGGTCCAGAGAGGGAGATTTGAGATACCTCTTATAGTTGTTACAAAGATGAAACATCTTTTATTCTCAGCCTTCTTTGTATGGATGTATGGGAGTTTCTGACTCTTCAGTGTTCTTTCAATTTATTAGAGGTGTGTTAAGAGTCAGATACACCTTCTCATGTAAAGACAAAGATTTTTAAATATAGAAATCTTGTATGTGCTCTCACAGTCTGCAACTGGTAAATTATTTTTAGGCAATTTCTGTTGTTAATGGACAAATATTCACAGATAGGTATTGTTTTTCCCTTTTAGAGTGTCAGTCAGCTACTGCTCTCCAGCTCATGATCAAGCGCTGTCACGGGAAAAGAAGCTGCAGCATATATGCCAGTACCTATGAATTTGGAGATCCTTGTTACCCAGGCATCCAAAAGCATCTTAATGTCATCTACACATGTGGTAAGTTACAAAATTCTCTAACTCTTACTGAAGTCTATGTTTGTTGGGCAGTGTGTGTGGAGAATAAGATGCAAAAAGTTGTTGAACTTCCAGTTGGCTCATGGTGATTCTTATTTGGTCAACAAGGGAAAGCTTTGGACTGCCAGAGTAGTTTAATTCTGTCACTTTTTGTACTCATTGGCTCTTTAGAAAAATCAAAAAGTGTGGAAATGGTATTTATTAACCCATTCATCAGCTTCTTCAAGGCAGGAAAATCTGGCAGTGAAGTCAATCTGCTCAGTGGACATTTACACACTGAATGTTGGCATCCTGCAGCAAAGCTGTGGTTATCAGTAGGATCCTTATTACTTTATTCTATATTTATTTCATTTTGTCTCATAGAATCAAGTGATTACCAAACCATACTCATCCACTGCGTTAGTAGAAAACTGCTCCCAAAATCTTCAGGTAAACATCACAACAATTTTTCTCACAAAATACTGTTATTAAAAAAAAAATAAACAGTTGGTGCTCTCAGCTGGGAGCTTAAGTCATAGCATTGAGCAGACACTGTGCTCTTACCTGACTAGTCATCTTATTTTGCAACACAGGAAAAATTGTTCCTGTCTGAGCCCTGTAGTATAAAAACAACATCTGTCTTCTTACTGTGATGACATTTTGGTCATTTGTAGCTGACATATTTGAAAATATTTCCTTTAGGGTTTTGCTTACATAGTTGTCGCTGGGATCAGCTCAGTCTCTGTGTTCCTTTCTGCATCCATCTGGAAGTGCAAATGTTGGTGCTGTACTGAATGTGCTGAGCAGACAGAGGGACATGGGGTAAAGGAGAAGCTCTCTGTACCCTCAGATAACAATGGGTCTGTGGGTCACTCTCTGTGTGTAACTGCAGCATGCTGAGTTTACAGAAAGCATTTGAAATGGAGTCACTAAAACATTTTGTGTAGTGGCTACGGCATGGTGGATGTGCAGAGCTCTGAGAAGCAGAGACACTGATGCAGGAGCATCAGGCTCTCAGCTTGTCTGGCTGTTGTTTCATTTGGCAGGAGTGGCAGGAAAGTTGGGTTTTGTTTGAAGTGATGTGGCAAGAAGTAGCAAGGCTATCCTTGAAAAGCCCTGTGAATTTTCTAGTCAGGAAGGTGATGTTTTTATATCACTTTTCTCATAAAAAGACTGGGGAGAAGCTTATCCTCATGGGGATTTGACAGAAACTAAGGCAATGTAGAAGGAAAAACAGGAGCTCCATCCTTCAAAAACCCAGGGAAAACAAACAGAGCCCCATGATGTATTTCCAAGAGGATTTCTCCTTCAAAGCCTCCATGGCCTTATTCTAGAATTGTGGTCCTGGTCTCAAAGTCCGCTACAAAAGGCACTAATGATCTCTTAATCTGACCTTAACTTTCTAGTCCAAGCCTAACTGCATCAGGAAATGAGTCACGCTTGAGAGCACAAAATGGCATGTTTTGCTTTTCTGTGGGTGAAATCTGCCTCATCCTTTGAAGGTGGCCATGGCTCCTTTTCAAAACCATGATCTCAGACATGTCTCTGAACTGGATTTTGTGATCAACAGACACATATTTCTCGCCTCAAATAGCAAAGTCCTTCAACATATGAAAATGAAATAAACAAGAAATCAAATTCCAGTTCCATGTGCTTATGCCAGACAGAACTAAGTCCTGGAATTCTTTTAGAAGAAATGATAAAACCAAACAATTTGGTATTCTTATGGCCTAGATAATGATACCAGTGTAGAAAACCTCCTGCTGTCTGTCTCTTTGTTTCAGGTTTCCATAAAGCTGTAGACATCATGGCTCCTGGTATAGTGCTCTCCTACTTTCACCAGAACTGTGGGAGTGAAAGGAGACAGGCTGGGACAAATGGGCGTGATTGCACTTCCCTACTGCCTGTATCTCAATACATATCTGTGTTTCCCACCTCTTGCACTTGGAAACACGTTGTCTCTTGCTGCTGTTTTCTGGAGATCAGTGAAAGATGCAGTGACCCTGGCACAGCTTGGGAAATGTGATGGGTATACAAAGGGGTTTCTCTGAGCATCGCTTCAGCACTTTTTGTTTCTGCTTCAAGAAAGTCACCCCGTCACTCTCTGAGATCAGGCAGCGCAGTCAGTCTGCTCCTCTCTGTCACTCCCTGCCTGCCAGACCATGGCAGAGATGTCCTGCCATGTGTCACTGGTGTTACCTGTGAGAAAAACTGCCAGGTGTCCTTGTCCAGTGCTACTGACCTGCTGTGCTGCTTCAGAAGAGGTGGCGAGAGCAAGAACTGTGATGGCTGTGGCTGTGGGTTGGAGAGTCTTCATGCAGACATTTCCTTTGTGAGGAGCTTCAGTAACTATGGGGACAGAGCAGCTGAGCTCTGCTTCTGGTGCTAAAGCATGGGAAGGACTGGAAAGAGACTAATATATCTTCTTCTGATAGCAACTCATGAAAAAAAAGTCTGCTGAGTAAGTAATTTATGAGGTGGCAAAAGGTAATATTAACTAAAAGTTCATGAGCTGTTAGCAGAAATCACATCTGAGATGGACCCTGTGACAGATTGGTAATGTTTATGGCATAGTGAAGAGCTGGTGAGGTGTCTTATCTCCCAGTCCTGGCAGGAGAACGTCTGCAAGGTCTCTCAGGTCATCATGTCCACACTGCTCTTCTCTAGCCTGACAGCAGGACCTGGGCCTGATTCCAGATCTCCAAGAGGTGAATGGATGAGGAAAGAGCTTTCTTTCTTTAAGCCATATCCATATTTCTTGAAGGTTCATTCGTCTAGCTTCCATGTCTTATAGGACATGAGAATTCCTGCCAGACACACACAATTTTGCTGATGAATCTGTTCTTAAATAAAAGTGTAATCTAACTTTTTGCCCAGCTGTATATTTTTAAAATATTGGTCATAATTACTCCAGCCAGTGGGAATGTCTCAACTCAGCAGTTCTCCATATCAAATGAAAGTCCTTTGCACCATGGGTTCAAGGCCTGTTGGCATCACTTAACTGAGGGAGAAATGCCACCAGTTCATGTGTATGTATGAGATGATTGAAGCAAACAAGTACCCAGCAGCCTAGTGTGATAGAAATCTCTTATATGCATTAGGGTCCCACTAGCACAGCCAAGGAAACAGATGAAAAATCCTCCAATGTAAAAACATTCCAAACCTGAACCTTGGCAGGAGCTGAAATACAAAAATTTGGCCCAAAGCCATATTTAGCTAATGGAATGGTGTGGAAGGTGGGATTTTCCAGTATGTGGGTCCCATTACTGCACTAATAAATGCATTAATTATTTTTTCCAAAGGGAAAGGCAAGTTCATTCTGGGAAGCACATAAGGCATGGTGAAATTGAGTTCTGAGTGTGGCAGCTGTAATACAAGCAGATATAAAAATTCTGCCTTTTCTTTAAAATACCCTGAAAGTCTTAGAGAAGAAAAGAAAATTAAGAAGCATTAATGCAACTGAGAAAAATAATGGAATAAAGAATTACTAGAAGTCTTTCTCTTCTCATTTCCTCTTCGCCCAAACATCTTCCTTTGTCTCTGTCTTTCTTTGGTATAAAACGTATTTTTTTGTAATATCTTTGAGTAGCTTGATAGTGGTTTTGTACTTACAGATAAAACTTACTGTGCTCACAATATTTATATTTTCTTAATTGTCCACTTATTAACTTCAAAGGCTCGCTTTAATTCTCTATATCTCTTTCCTCTCCAGTTTGCTAGATTAGTTTTTTTGGCCTATGCTGAAGTCGTAACTGAGCACTCCATTAAAACCTGTGGAATTTTTTTCACCCACACAGTGCCACTTGGACTCGAGGAAGCGTTGAAGTGTGTGCTGTATTTTAAGACCTATGGATAATTACCATGAAAGTTAAATATTTTCTCAAATCCTTCCTTGAGTGGGGATCAGGGTCTTGTCTGTGTGTAAAGTGAAACCTTATTCTGAGCACTGAAAGTCAAGGGAGCCAGTGTCCACTGTCCCCACTGCCAGACCTGCCTCCCTGTGCAGTCCATGCAGTCCTTCTGCTAAGGACCTGCTGTTCTTTAAATGCAGCCATCCATCAGAAATGGCTTGATGATAATAAAAGAAGAAAAAGGAGGATTGTGAATTTCTTTGTGTCTAGATGTGTTTCAGTGGGTTGGTTATCAGTCCTGATTACTGGTGACTTTTTAGTGCTGTGGTTGGACATGTGCTGAACAAAATGGAGGAAATATGGCCTTGGATGTGTTTTTGATGTGAATATCTGTCATACATTTAGATGTGTGCGTGCCTCCTGCTTGATTCATGCTCGCCAGGAAGGGGTCATTGGGCTGATAGCTAATGAACTGCCATGGTAACTCATAAATTGCTTGGAAAACCCTGCAGGTTCTGCCACATTAATAATTCTGCCATCCTGCTTTATGAGGCAATAAGCTGAGTCCCAGGGGCCAAGTGCTTCACGTCCCAACGAGAGAACTGTGCAGGTAAAGAACAAAGCCTGAGCACAGGGGCAGCAGCTACTGCTGCTTTGGGATGTCTGGTGCTGCTGGGAGACCAAAGGGGGTCAAGGAGAGGTGGTCGAGGTACTCTGGGGTGATGGGGGTGTGCTGACCTTTGCTTTCTCTGAGTGCTTGGGAAAGCAGCCTGGCTTTCTCTAAAATGCTGTGTTTAAATAAATGTTCTTTCAAGTTGGACTAGAGGCAGGGTCTTTTTTGAACGAGGCAGCTCTGACGTGGTTGGCTTCATGATGATGATGAGGAGGGAGGCAAAAAAGCTGCACAAATTCTCTCCTGTCATCTCAAAGGGACTGTGCTCTGGTGCATTAGCTCCTGTGCAGTAAATCTATCAATGCCTCAGGCTGGATGAATGTAATGGTTCCTTTTGCTCTTAACATTTATGAATTCATGAATGTAGAAAATGTATTTTTATCACTGCAAAAGTGCTTTCTGTTGCTATAAAACTCAATTCCAAGACCTGCATAAAATAGAAAAGGAGCAATTCCAGACTTCCAAGAAAAAACAAAAGCCTTTTACATCCCTTTGAAACAGGGCAATGCAGGCAGCGTCTTGCTAGGGACAGACAGACATAGAATGTGTAATGCAGACTTTCTTTCTTCTAAAGTTGAAATGAAATTTCTGTTTACAAACAAATAAACGTTTTAGGAAATCTAGCTCTAGGGATGTTCCACTGAATGCATAATGTCTGATAATGTTTGTTTAACTGGGCTTCTTGTATAATGTTGTGAAATAGAACTCACAAACATGTAGATTTGAAATTCATGGCCACATAAGTTTGACCTACCAAATAAATAAAGAAGAGAATAATGATATGATGTAATTCCATGTGGCTACTCTCATTGTCAAGACACTGAGTTCAGACATAGTTTAGGACATCTATTCAAATCCTTTGTCTTATTTTCCTAAGTTAATAGAGGTTTGCCGAGTAATTTTTGTATCAAGCCTATGCTTCTCTTCAAGCTATAGAGTATCTTAAAAAAAGCTATCCAGTCCTCATGTAATGACTACAAATATTGAAAAATTCATGAAGTGGAATTCATCTGACCAAGTGTAGAGGTATAAGCCATAGAGATTTATAGTGTATGCATTCCCATCTGAGAAAAACTACTTTTGCAGGTAATGTGGAGAAGCAGCTGCTTTTGAGGCACAAATCAACTCATCCTAAAGTAAGTGCCTGAAAGAGATGAACTGCATATTTGAAGTGACAGTTCTCCTGTACTGACTGTAAATGGAGCTCCTAGTGCTTGGCTGACATGTCGTTGTCCACATGTAGAGCCTCTACAATGCAGATATCTACATCTACATCCACCCATCCCTGGAAGTGTTCAAGGCCAGGTTGGATGAGGCTTTGAGCAACCTGCTGTAGTGAAAGGTGTCCCTGCACATAGTGAGGGTGGCTTGGAACTGAATGAACTTTAAGGCCCCTTCCTACCCAAACCATTCTGTGATTCCATGGTTCTATGATCTGGTTAGATGCTTTCAACCACCATGTTCTTATGCAAATGTTTATTTTGGTCAAAATTATCATTTTGACTTAATGATAATACCAGTGGTTTCTCCTTATATTTATTGGCTTCCACTCCCATTGTTGGACAGATCTCCAACTCTTAAAGATTTATCCAAGTAAGAGAGGAACATAATGTTTATTTAAGTTCTTGAGAAATTACCTCTAGCCATGAATGTTAATGCTGAAGAGGTTCTCAAATTGCAGCTTGGTGTCTTGCACCTCAGCTCAGGGTTATATCCATCTCTACACTTGGATTTGGAGAGGGGTTTTCCTATTAATTTGTTTTGCATGGGACTGAGGTCCATTTTCTGTATTTCATCTTTATTAATTCTCTAGTGTTTCCAGGAGCTTGGATGGGGTCAGTATATTTGCTGACTTCTTTGACTGGCTGGTTGTTCTTTTAGACTTTTGTTCTCAGGGTCAGATTTGTTCTAAACTGTCAAGACTGCATCTGGTTGTATGGGAGAGGTGGCAGAGTACATTTGCACTGGTGATGTGACATCTGTTACCAGTTTCTGCAAACAAATGGACTTGTTGAAGCTCCTTCCAGACTTCTGCATGTTTCCATCCAGGTGAAGGAAAAGCAAGGTGCTTGTTTTCTTTTCAGAAACTTAGACCTCACATTCAGAATTAGTCATACTTCAACAGAATCTATTAAAAAAGCTGTGGCAGTGTAACTAAAATCTGCACCATGATGGGTGACCAAATAGCTCAAGGCTGACATTATCTGACTTCTGAGGTTGTGATTTTACCACCTTTGATGATGACTTAACAATTTTTGTGGATGCAGTTTCCTGCATCTCAGAGAGAAACAAAGAGGAAACCTCTCAGTCAGTGAGACTCATAATTTGGATTCATAGCGTATATATGTTGGAGTTCATGGACTACTTGAGGGTAAAGGCAAGATGCCACCTCTTTTTCTGGCCAGTGCTGAAGTGAGTGGGGCACATGCTTTACCAATGGGCTTAGAGGTACCTGCTCATAACAGGCTGTAGCAGCTCTGCCATCCTGCACTAAAGAGGAACATGCTACAGGGACAAAGAGCTGTTTATGTTTAACATCAGTGGTTGCACTGGGATGTGAAACATGACACAAACAGCCTCATTAGTTTTAAGATGAAGGTTGGAAAATCAGGTAATTGAAAACTGTCATTGTGCTGCTCCTGTTTGTCTTTGCTTACTGTACAGCTGCTGTAGGTTGATATGAATCAACCCAGGAGTGTCCAAACACGCCTGGCCTGGCTGGCCCTGACACAGCAACTCTTCATTACCAGGGCAGAATGAGCCTGTGTCTGACACAGATTAGGGTAAATAAATATTCTGAGGAAGCAGAGCTCTGCATTTCAGGTGGAGGAGGAACAGGTAACGCTGTCACCTCAAGGGAAAGGCTTGAAACCGCTTTGATTTCTGCAGAGAAGAAAAGGAGACTTGGAGATAAAAATCATTGCCTTGGGGATGGGGAGGAAAGAAGATGGGGCTGGAGGAAGCAGAGAGGGAGTTCAAAGGACACTTTTTATGATGATCCTGAGCAGGATGAGCTGCAAGACAAGAGCTACCTTGCAATTAGGCAAGGTTTTCAAGCTGGCTGCTGTGGTCCTTCAACTCTGGGAGAGCTTCTGCTATGGAAAGAGTCCCATGAAGAGTTAGCTAAAATACTCTGCAACCCCTGACCTCCGCTGTTCATAAGGTTGCACACCTGAGACCTTTAATCCTTTTATCTCTATGTTTTGTATGTTTTGTTTTGTTTTGTTTCATTTGGTGAGGACTGTGGCTCAAAAATCACAGGGGAAGACTGCAGGGAAGAGTGGTCAGTCTGTTGTAGTGGAGTGGTGATAGGAAGGAGGCAGGTGGGACTTCTTTTTTTTTCATTCTGGTATTATTAATATATTTTATAAATTTAGAAATTTAGGAGATATTTTATAATGGACCTGTAGTTTCTACTGTAGTAACTGTAATGCTAAACTGTAATGTAACCAAGATTTTATGGTGGCTGACACAACTTCGAGGTTACTAATAGATTTTCTCACAGAATGATTTCCTCTGGCATAAATCTGCCCAAGTCCTTGAGACTGAACAGCAATCTGCCATCCAGAGAGTGGATTTCAGGCCTGGGATGGATCCTGAAGGCTCTGCCTGGCTGTCCTGAGACCTCCATGCTTGAATTCTGGGCAGAATCTGATTTCACCCCAGAAAAGCAGATCTACCTAAGAATGATTGTGCAAGATGACATCTGAATGTCATATGTCTAAAGGAAATCTTTCAGGAGCTCTGGAGAGAGAGAAGTGGAGAAGAATTAAAATTACATAGGTTATCTCTGTGGTGATTTTTTTTTTCCCTGTAAGCTTAACCCTGCTGTACAGGCTTTTGTACAGACTATTCTTTGTCATATCAATGCCTCTAATGATGCTTTAAAATTTCTGACATGAGTGGTAGATATTTATAATTTTAATACCACACGTTATTTTTTTTTCACCTGGGAACCTCATTGAATAGCCTCATAAATAGGGTTACTGTTGTGTCTCCATGCCTGTTAAGACCTGTGCAGATTTCAAGTATAGTAATTAACAGTAATGTTGGCAGATATGAGACTCCTTTACTGGTGAGGATGTTGGCAGCGAGTCTGCCAGCTCTTTTCAAGCAGGAGATTGCAGGCTGCAGCCGAGGGATGTCTCAGCAATCAATGGCTGACCCTTGATTCACTGATCACCCTAACTCCTCCTAATTGAGGTTAATGCCAGAAGCACTGACACCTTGATGCTCACTCCTTAGTGCCTGGAGGCTACTGGAGACTGCTGACAGCTCAGTGAAACACACATTAGATTGAATTTAAAGGGAGAGTTTGACACCATGACCAATTAAGATACATTTGCATTAATATATATTTGCCTTCCCTTTTTAAAAGCATATCAAGACAATGACATTGCCTTGCACTCTTTATAGAAGGATTCACAGCTGGTGCCCTTCTATCAGCATATGCACATTTCTCTGCTGTGCACCTACCACTGCCCTGCTGGTTTCTACTGCCCTCTCTCCACTTTAATGTGAAACAAATAGGAAATCCTCTGGGATCTGGAAAATGAAATTCTGGAAAATTTGTTCCTGACCATGAAAAGATGATTAGAAGACCAGGACAGAGAGAAGAAAAAGAATAGCAATTTTTTGAAAGTCACCAAAGATACAAATATACGTGACCTCTGTGGTGATGTCTTGGTACAACTGAGGTTTCTGAGCTGCTGCTGTAATAGAAAATCCATATAATAGGCACTCAGGGGTGTCTGTAGCCCGCTGATGAGAGCTACATGGGCATGGGTACATTTTAGAGATGTGGTTTACTGGTGAACTAGTCTGGATTAACGGTTGAACTCGATTTTAGAGCCTTTTCCAACCTAAGTGATTCTATGGTTCTATGATCAAATGTGTAATTTAATTGCTGGGAAGTGCACTAATGAATGTTACCGCACCTACAGGCATCAGCAAGGATTATTGTGCAATGCACTCACTTGCTAAGAAGTGTTTCCTGCTATGAGTGATGTTACACAGGCAGGGCCAGCCAAACTCTGGGAGAAAGTGTTAGTCTCATTTTGGGTGTGGAGACAACATTTACACAGGGGTTTGTGTCATGGCAGCTGAAGAACTATCAACTCTCTAATCAATGTATATTCTGTGCAATGATATTGATATTCACTGCTAGATGAGTAGATACATGCTTTGTTCTCCAGGTGGAATTCTCACCATGCAGTATTTCCTGCCCAATCTATGATTATATGAAATGAAAAGAAAGCAATGGACTATGGCAAATTAATCTCTAATTTAGTGCTGTTTTGAACCTGAGGTGTGGCTCTCCATGGTCAAACCACTAGTCCTGTGTGGACTAGGCAGGGAGGAGGGTGCTGTGCATTATATGAATTATGTAATTTATAACAGCTGAATGATGACCAACCCAGGTCTCTTTAGTGTCACTAAAAATAATTTCCCTTATTCCAGTTCAAGTTCTTGTTTGGGAGAGGCCAAATAATGGCAGAGTGTAGAGGCTGACATTTATGTGTCTTCTCACTACCTGTGAACAAACCCAGCCCTACATCATCCTTCAGTACTATAAGAGAATTCTGGGGAATCACTCTTTCCCCTGACTTTGGACAATTGAAAAAGAAAACACAATTTTCTTGTATTTCTGCTTGACCTCTGAGGCCCCAGACATCAGTATTTTATCTTCTGTTTGTATGGAAGTTTTGGGATGGGCTTTTATTGTCATGCTGTCTGGTTGTCTCTGCCCTGGTGCTTAGAGATGGGGATGCCAGGAGGCATTTAAGAGCAGATACCTCCCAGAAGTTCCTTAGGTCTGCTCAGCACAGATGACCTTTTGGGGGGCACCCCACCTTACAGTGGGGAGGAGATTGCCATGGAAGTCTTGTTCTTCAGGAAACTTTCCTTAACATTCATCTGGCGCTTGCATTTTCGACCTCTTTTTCAAGACCTCAATTTATTCAAAATATCCACACCCAAACAGTTAATGCCCCTTCAGACAGACCCCTCAAATACTGTTGACAGTGGCTACTTTTCATGTCCTGTTTTAGTCACTGTTTAGCTAAGCCATTCATGTTCAGCTCCTTTAATCTTTCCTCATAAATCAACCTGCCCAGCCACTCAATTGTCTTTTTGTTGCTCTTTTCCACAATTACCTGTATCTTTTAACAAACACTGAGCAGGTTTATGATTATTTTCCCCCTGGGGGCCAGCAGAGATTTACAATCTGCCATGTATTAGCCGTGACTGTTGTTTCAGCATCGGGCATCAGCAGCACCATTACCCAGGAAGAAAAGCTGACTCTCTGGAGTTTCAGTCCCAAGTATACTTCACTAATCATCTCTCATTTATGTGAACTGAACCAAAGAATGTAAGAATTTCTGAATGTCAGAGTAGGGAAGCATTTCTGTATGGGGAGAACAGGATCACGGGGAACAGAATCAGGATCCTTTGCTGCCTGGTTGTGTTTCCAGCTTTACTGACACAGGGTCCTGGGGTCTTAAGGATGACTGATACTGCATAATATAAACAACAAAGCAAATCCTACTAGATCCTGTCCAAAGATATTTAACTAAATTCCTAACCCGTGAGCCCACCCTGGGCCATCTCTTATCTTTGAAAGCCATCTCACAGCTGCCTGCAAAGACTCTGCAGGCTGGTTAATCCCAGCAGATGGACCTTGGTGTTGGTGCCTCAAGGGGAAGGAGCAAGGGAGGGAGGGCAGAGTCCTGGAGGTCTCTATGTTAATGGGTGTCACTCCATTTTGGTTTAAGCCAAAGCCTCAGGGAGAGGCAGAAGACTGGTATGCAGCTTCATCTGGAGTCCAACAAACCTGTTTTGGGTCAAAAGTTGCCCCAGCCTGGACATGCTCATAGCTTGCAGGGGCCCAGGGAGTACATGTCAGGGACCAACCTGTAAATGGGGATTGCACTATTTAGTCCCTGGATCATATGTATTTGCTTCAAGCTTTGATGAAATTCTCAAAGTATTTTCTTTAGAAGAAAAAAAAGCCTCTTGGAATGGACAAGAAATGCCTTTTTAAAAATGGTCCATGAAGAATTAGAAAGAAAATAACTGCTTACAAAAGGGCAACCCCCTACTACATCTCTTCCTCACACATGGTAGTCAGCATGGCCCAGTGGAGGGGCACTAGCCTAAGGGCAGGAGGTTTTCTGCTTAACCCTGATCAATCATGGGCTCTTTGGGCAGTCACTGTGCTTCCTCCTGCCTGGTGTGGTTAGACCCTGGGGCTGTTTGCTCAGCATCTGGCAGGAGAGAGCAGCAGCCTCCCCACCTCCCTGGGGTTTTGGTTTATGCATGGAGTGCAGACATGATCACACAGATGTGAGGAGTCTCTGCTTTCAGTGCCTACAGTTGCCGTTGAACTTTATTGACATGAAGCTTCAGAATGATCAGGTGTTAAGCTCCTGCCTGACATGCCCATTGCTGTCGTGATAATTCACTCAGTCATGAATTCAATGACAGTCTCACATTTATCTTACTTTTTTGGTTGTTTTTTCTCATTGTTGTGATTTTTATTACTATGAAAAACAGCTAATATTATATTCTCTTCCTCTTTACTTTTTCCCTGGCAAAAAAAATCAAACCACTAGGGATATAGCTTAGGATTACATACTAACATACTTTTTTTAACATGCTGCATATTTATATTGATCAAAGGGTCTGACTTCTTCTGCATGAAAGCTGTATCTGATTCCCATAGAGAGGAAAGGCAAATTTTCTCCTCTGTGCTATTAGAAATGATCAAAACCTTCTGCAAATGCCTTGGGTATCAATGAAGAATGACGTATAGGATGTTGGTGCAATATTGTGCTCTCTTTTGGGAGGATTGAACCATCTAGTAAATTGGATTTGGAACACATGTAATGTAAATTTTCTGTCAGATATTTCTTAGCTTGTTAGAATACTAACAAACAAGTGGATTTTCTTTTCTTCCTTACCTCATAATTCTTTGTCCTTTAAGTTGTGCAGAATTAGATATGAGGGTACCTCTGACAGTACAGAAAATTAAATGGAGAAGGCACAGATACTGGTTTGTACTTTCTGTTTTTCTTTCCTTCCTGTTCCTCTTCAGCGTTGTCAGGGTAGTCATTTTCTCTTAAGCAACACTTAGGCCTATGCATATGTTTGCATTTAATTTCCAGACAGGGAGGCAGGCCTCTAATAGCAGTGTGAGCTGCTGCTTTATGGATCTGGCTGGCTGACTGACTTACCTTTCTGCAGCTGGCCAAGAAACTGCCCCACACCCAGGATGCTGACACACTCATAGCTGAGCCAGGCTTTTGGATTGTCAAGCCAAACTGGTGCAAAAAATTATTTACCTGTCCCAGGCTGTGAAAATGTTCACCAGCTCTTTTACGTACATGGGGCTCTTGAACCCAGGATCATACAAGCTGCTTTACTTTCTGGCATGACTGCTCTCTGTAAATGTGTTTCCTGAAGTCTTGGGAAGATTTTATTCAAGGAAATGTATTTAATCATTAGCATTGCCATTTGGTTATGGCAAAAATATTTTCCTATGTAGAGGGGACTTGTGATGACCCTTCTGTTTCTCTGCAAGTGCTCCTCTGCAGACTTCCTGGAGGGATTTCTGTGTCTCTGTGTCTCAGGGGTCTCATCCTGGCTTGGGGAGTTGTTTTTTTCCTGAGGGACCTTACTTAGTAAGTTGTAGGTCTCAGTGTAGCTGGGTCCAACCCACTTTGAAGTTCAAGACTAAAGATTTGGACTAGCAACCTGGAGTTTAAGTAGAAGGTTGGAGTACTGAGTGCACAGATACATTGATCAGAATAGGAATGCATTTGCAAATAGGTGTGTTATTAAACACACTCTAATGCTGACCAGATGGAGCTATCTACGGTATAATCAGCTACATATGGACTGGATACCTTGGCCTCCCTTTGTAGTCAGTATATGAAAAGAAAAAGGCATTTCTAGGTTGCAGTTCATCTGATTTTCAAGTAGGTATCTCAGGTACCCCTTACAAGTGCTTGTTTCTCTCTCACTTTTAGAGGAACCTGTGGTGACTGGACCAGATGTGAATGTCTGCGCTGTTCACATCTGAAGTTAGGCCAGATAGTTCTTATCTTGAATGTGTTTTCTAGAAAATTATCTATTTTCAATAATTATTTCTCATTACTTTCCTAAGTCTTCAAGCCTCATGATGTCTAAATTAACTTCAAGTACATTGTTAATTATAATTTTACTAAATTGCTTCAAATAATTTCTTTTTTTTAAAAAAAACATATTAGTCTTTGACAGTTTCACATCTTATTACCAGAAAACTAGAAAATTAGCACATCATTAAATAATATCTGCTTTGTGTAAATAACATCTCTTCTGAAGAGTTCTTAGCCGTCAGTGGGTTTGAACCCTGTTTTGCAGGGTGGGATTCAGGTTTTGATTCTGATTCTGAGTGTAACTGTCCAGAGGTTTCACAGCTTTTGCTGTAGCCAAGGAAATTTGTTTTTGTACTGACTAGATATGTAGAGCTCAGTAGCCCATATATACACATAAAGTGATATTTTAGACAATTTGGTTTATTTATAGATCCTGCCTAATATTTACACAATCTGTCTTTGATGTTTCAGCCTAGGGCCTTTCAAAAGCACTCAACAGTCATATTTAACCAGATCATGGGTATTTAACCAGCTGAATTATTCTTGGGTCAGTGCTGACAATAATGGGTTCTCACACACGGAATGCCCATGTGGACAGTTACATGGTGACTTCCCAGCTCCTTGTCACTGTGCAGAGATTAAACCTTGGGAAGGGTTTATTTTTGAGGGATGCAGTGTCTTAATATAGTTTCCTTGCTCTGGCAGCTGTTCCTTTGGAGGACACAAGAATGCAAGAGAGAGGCGCGTTACTATTTATTTATTGTTTTTACCCATCTTTGAAAACAGATGATCCCAAAAATGGACATGGCAGTGATGTCCTTCTTACAGCACAGAAAAGCAAAGATTCTCTTCTCTATTTTGAGACATCAAAGGAATCCATGTCCTTCTGGAGTGCATTTCCTTTTCCCAGTTCATGAAAAAAGAAAACCTTTTCCCATCTTCTGTTTAAGTGGAAGCTTACCCAGCTCAGAAGCAGGAGTCTGCTGTTAGGGCTAGAGCTTGTAACATTGAAAACATGACAGTTCTCAACCAGAAATGCCTCGAACCAACACAAAAATAACAGCTTGTCCCATAGTCAAAGCTCCTGGTGGTGGTTATGCACTGTATCAGGCAGAATGCTTCTGCAGATCCAGTTTCACAGCTCTGTGTGGTGTTTGCCCACACGGAAGCAGCTGGGGTGACACCAGAAGATCCATGAGCGCCTCCACAACCCTCCTTCCTGCCCAGCCATCCTGTGTGCCCAGCTCTCCAGGGGAGGTTCTGCCTGCTTTGAAGGACATGCTGCAGCCAAGCCTGCAAGGAGCTGCTTGCTTGGACAACCTGTGTCACCTGAAGAAGGGACCAGGCCCCTCCAGTGGAGTGAGCACCTCCAGAAACACAGGGAAACTCTCCCTTCTAAGCAGAGCATTTAGTACATGCAGCTTCCAACTAGGTCCTGTGGTTTGTGAGGCTCTACCAGGGACTACCCAGCCCTGATCTAGGCAAAAGCCAACACAGACTAATTAGAGCCTTTCCCAGCTAGTTCCAAACCCATCAGCATCATCAGCCAGTCTTGCAGCATGCCATGCTTGGCCACTCCACTGTCCCTGGCCCATGGAGGTGTCCTGGGAGTTACTGGTGTTGGTTTGGTGCCTACTGGTGGGAAATCCCTGTACCAGGGATTGCAGCTCCCAGCATCTTCTGTGCACTTGATGTCTCCCAAGCAGTACAGGGGGCAGGGAATGAGTCTGAATATATCAAGGAGGCATCTTTGACCTGCCAGGCATCCCTTATACTGGACAGCCAGATTGGAGATTTAACTGTGTTTTGGAGAGAGTCTCCATGGGCTACACTTGTACAATAAAAATATTCTCTGGCCATAAGGGCAAGTGGCAAGGTGTGGCTCACATCTGAATAGAGGAAATCTTTATACTCAAACTAGCTGCAGTGAAAAGTCCCTGGCTGTGCTGTCACCTGGGCCATGCCAGGGTGGAGAACGGACCAAAATATCTCTGGAAACTTCATAGTTTACAATCTGTGTACAATTCCAAGCCGGTGCTTGAGCCCTTTAGTTTATTAATATATAGATATATCCTGGATTTGAAGTTCAGATCAAGGAGTTTTATTGATCATTATTCTTCCAGTCCCTCTTTGTTTATTCTTCAGTCTTTCTGGGATAACAAGTTATAGCATTCATGAGCCTGGCGTGCTAAAAATCATCCCTGCTTCAGATCAACACAGCTTTACTGTCAAAAAGAGCTATGGGGCTGCACAAAAATATGGGGGAACTGTTGAGACTGTCTGGGCCCTGTGAGTCGGAGAGTGAGTCTGTGAGGCCAGTGAGCTCCTAAACTGGAGCCCATCACAGTGAGAGAGCAAGAAAGGAACAGAGGTGAGGGCTGTGCCCTGCCACTGCAGGGGAAGCTGCCCCATTTCTTGTTCCTAGACTGTTCTCAAATATTTTTGTCCAGTTCTTTCTCTCATTTTTGTTGCTATAAGGTTGGCAAAGCAAAACCAGCTAATGCCAGTTGTTCCTTCTGTCCACAGGACACAGCCACTTGGCTGCTCAACTTTCCTCTTCTCCTTTTGCTGTTCTCCCTCTCTGAAAAAGGAGCAGCTGTTCCATGCACCTCTGCCCGGGATATTCAGAGCAGGAAAATGTCTCTTCTCTCACACTAATGACCTTGTCCATGATTTCTTAGCCTACTTGGAAGGAAAAGAGATTGGACAACATCCATCATTATTTAGATTGGCAGTGGAAACCAAACTGGGCTAATTTGATAACTTTGAAAAATACAGACTCCTCAGACCAGTGTTTCCTTTGGACATGTACGTTCTAGTAGCATTTAATTTATTTCTTTAATTAGCCATCCAAATCTTTATTAAATATTACCAATTCAGTCTGAACTCTGGTTTGTTTTGAAGGTTCTTGGGATCAGACCCTATTGCCAAGAGAAGCTGGAACATTTCTAGTCATTAACCAAGAATGAGTGTGAAAGGGGCTTTGGGATCACAAATATGGAGATATTGAAGTAACCTTCCTAGTCAAAGTTTGAATCCCTTCTTCGATAACAGCTGTGGCAGGGAGAAAGTCCAAACTCCCTAAACACAGTGGGCAGAAAAAGTCATAAGTGATGATGTCCAAGTGGTTCCTAGGACCTGCTGCAAAATACTTTCAGTGGAGTCAATAGGTTTTGAGTCAGGTCTCTGTTCTGCAATAAACATAGAATGATAGCAGTAATTGTAGACCATGGTGCTCATTTTGGTCACCATGATATTATTATAACAGATTCCCAGTCCATAAACACACCATTTCCTTTGCTAGCCCAGCAGATCCTGTGAACCAAATATGCTGTTGAAAGAGAGTTGCAGATAATGTGGTTTTCCTGAGCCTTTCAAACATGTTATAAAACCAGAGGAGCTGCAGTAATCATCATTATTAGTAAGCAGACTTGGAGCCTGAGTCTGAATCTGCTGTGAGTATAAACAACCTGTGTTTGTATGCATCCTCCCTGCCTTTGGTGATGAGTGTTTCACTGTGAGATTAGGGGTTGAAGGCTCTGAGATAATGATTTCAGCTGTGTGCCTCTTAGCACTGTAGAGCCCATAGAATATCAGAAAATTTATTGCAGTGACTTAGTTGCAAACTCTCTGGAGTGGACAAGGGTTGTGGACCTCATGATAAATAGCACACGCTAATATTTAGCAAATGATAATGCAGACCACAGAAAAGTGGGAATAGAGGAAAATATATTCCCAAGGGCTGACAACTAATGCAAAGAGCCAAGCAATAGTTTATAGTGGGAGGGAATTTCCCCAGCTTCCCTCCTCCATGCATAAGTCACTGCATTGCACAGAGCCCAACACTGATCCCTCCAGCACCAAAGTTACTCCTGGCTGGAGTTCAGAACACACAAACTCACAAAGCCCTGCAGGCAGAGCAGACCTGATGTTTTCCAGCCCCAGCTGGAAGGTGGTAGAACCTATATTTGAAGCAGATGAAAGGGCTTGTGACTAAAGCTTAAGTGGTTGTTTATAGGGCTTCTCTAATGGGTCTGTGCCATCTGCTTCATGCACAGGGCAGGTATCTTACCAGACCACTTCTTTGTCACCCCTTCCCAATTAGCCCCTGTCCAGAGAGCTAAAAAATCCTCCATTTTCTTTCACCCAACTGACAAGGACATATTTGTGCTAGGAATCTCCCTCTGCCTGGGATATGCCTTCCTGGAAGAGTGACATTCCCTGACCATAAACAGAAATGTGTCATTGCAGGGGATGAGGCACATATGACATGATGTCAGAGGGTGGTGGGTGAGCCCTTCTGGGATCAGGATCCCTTGGTGAGGTACTGTACATGCATATGTGCAGACAGCACTCTTCTGGTGAGTGCTGTGCCAGATTATGTCACTCCTTGAGGCAGGAGGGTTTGTACAGCTGGTAAGGGGTTGGGGCAAGCGGGGGGCTGGGGTGACCTACGGCCCCTTTTCCTGTTTTTGGCCTTTCAAAGAGGCAGCTGGGAGGTGGATGATGCCAACCAGCTGTGCCTGCCACTTCCAGTCTGGGATGGGGAACAGGATGGGCATGGTGAATTCCTGGTGAATGAGCAGAAAGGAAAGAGAGGGAGGAACGAGAGGGGCAAGTCACAGTCTTGAGACATGACAGGTCTATGGTGGATGAGGCAGCTTCCCCTTAATGCCTGCAGGAAATCTGGGTCATTAGAGGGTGATGGATGGCTTAGCAGAGCTGTCTGTCCTGTGGTGGTGGAAAATGTCCACCTCATGCAGCACCACTGTGCTTAGTCCACAGCTGAAATGAGCAGACTCAGAGGTAGAGGGTGGCAATGCCTAAGGGCCTTAAACGTTACTTTGGGGTAGAAGGTGAAAAATGATGTGGGTAAAAAACTGGCTGTGAGAGGTAAGGCTTTGATTGCAATTGAATTTTTTTCATTTGTGGGAAATACAGACTTTCAGTAATCAGACATTCAGTCATGACACTTCTGAGAGACAAGGATTAGAACTGCAGACTTGGGCTCATAAGGTGAGAATTAAAGTTTCCTGTGTGATTATATGGAAACTGCAGTAAAACACACGTGAAACCAAATTGCAGGTCATGTGTTTCAGATGCTGGAAAGAGAGGAATGATGGATAGCCTGTGGCAAAATCCAGTGTATGTACGTGTGACTGCAAAAGATCAGAAGAAGGCATAAGCATCTGATTTAGAATACTTGTAGTGCAGAGGCAGATTTGTAGCATATGTTGAGAGCTTATAGGGAACAGACCATGCAATATGTGATACCACACGCAGAGAGCCAGCACTCTGGAAACTTCCTTCTCCTGGGAAAAAGATCATGGAGCAACATTTATTTTTAAGAGGCACCCTCATGTTTTATATATTTGTGCTTTCTGTCATGATATTTGATAGCATTGCATTTCGTCACTTGGAGACATGCTGCTTTGGAAGGCAGGCCTGGAGAGTACCTGTGCTCTTCTTAGCCTCTTTTCTGTGGCTGCATGCTATACTAGTCCCTTTATTTGGCCATTGTGTGTTCTGAGAGCAAATTGTGTGTAGTTGGGTTGAGCTAATGAAGTATATCCTGGGAGAGATGCACTGGAAGAGGACACCATGGATTAATAGACCCAAGGAGCAGATCAGTGAAATGCTCACAAATAGCAAGTCTAACCCTTACTCCTGAGTTCAAAAAGAACTTAACATGAAACCTATAGACTTTCAACCCCCTGTATCCTCAAAACAAAGCAGAAATGCCCTGATTAAATCCTCCTCTAACCCTGATTCCTTACACATAACACTGGGGAGCTGGCTGTCCTGCCTGTGTCCACCCTCTGCCCACCCTGACAGCCCTTTTTATGAACAGACTGCAACACTCTGCATTTCCCTTTAGCTGTGGGCAAGCAGGAGCCTCTGACAGTGTCCCACCTCTTGCTGGAGTGGAGGTGACTGGTGGAGGCACATCCCTACCAGCCAAAAATCTCTCATCTGTGATGACACAGACCTTTCTATCAACATCTCCTTCACGCTGGATGAAATATCATTTGGTTGAGGCCAGAGGGAACAACCTTCCTCCTTCAGATCTGTTTTCCAGGGAGTAGGGGCTGCTTTCAGGTACTGAACAGGCAGCCAAGACCTCTTACTGTTCTTTGCTGACACCATCACTCAGCATCCTCCTGCAGCATAGCTGGGGGAGTGGGGGGCCCTCTGGCTACTTTCCAGCCACCTACAGCTGCATGTTCCCCTCCAGAGAAGTGACTCTGGTCCCAGGGAGATGGCCCAATGCAACGGCATTTGGAAAGACCTGCAGCAAAGCAGCAGAACTGGGAGGAAGGGATCATTGCTGGATAAGAATAGTGGAAAAGACTACAGGAAGGAAAATGGCAATGAGAGATGTGGTTGGCAATGGGAGAGAAGTAGGAGTGATGGAAAAGGAATGAAAGAGAAAACTCTGAGAGGAGCAGTTCAATCACTTTGTAGATAATACATGATACTTGAGCCAGGATTTCGATTTTTTTTTTTTTATTCCCGCTCTGATCTGAGTTACTGCAGAAGAATTGTTTTATTGTTTTGTGCCTGACTTTCCCCATTTATGAACCAGATAATGGCCATTAGCAAACCTATAGCAGGTGAGGGCATCTTCAGATCCAAGCCTGGAAGTGTTGACACTTGAGCATTATTGATAGACATGTGGAGACAGGCTGTCTCTGTGAATACTCCTGCAAAAATCTTCGTGAGTCTCTTTAAATTTGGCAGCTCCTAGAGCACATGCACCAAACCTGAAGCACCTTCACAAGGTCTGACACTGGTACTTATGCCCTTAACTGTTCTGCCAGCTCATGACAGGTTTTGCAGTGTCTGGTGCCATGAGGGGAGGGAGCAGCAGAGCTCTGAGCACATCCTTAAGGATCAACCACCCATAATATTTGTCTGCAGCTCCAAAAGTGCAAGTGAGGTCCTGTCTGAACCAGTCCTGGAAGCCTGGACAGACCTGGGTGACCTTAGACAGGTCAATTATTCCCTCTTTTCTTCATCTCTGCATTTAAAAAATGAAATATGAGGATACTTTGCAGAAGAGTGATAAAGGTAAGTAAAGTAAAGAGTATGATGTGATGAGGTGTATTCAGAATCCATGGAAGTGCTCAGATAAAAGTTCTCCATTAAGGTCGATGCTGTTATCTGCCATTCACCTCACTGCGCTCCACCCGTGGTCACTGATCATTAACATCACTCAGAGACTTGAAGTGATTTCAACAAATTGTCTGAGATGTGCTGCTTCTCATTTCAATAGGTCTTAGGCAAGACAACAGAAGAAAGTAATGCAGTGTCACAATGCTGATAGCAAGTGAGTCACAGATGCTGATACCAAGAGACTTATTTAGTCCATTTGGATCTGTTTTGTCTTGCTTTTCTCATCTCATCAAACAATCCTTGCTGGACTCCACAACTGTGTCTCTCTCAGATCCTTCCTTAAGCCTAAGCCTGAAGCTTGGGCTTCAGGCCCAAGCCTGAAGCTCCCTAAAGAGCTGGCCATTTTGAAGAGCTTCACTGTGTCTTCAGCTTTGTTCACGTCTCTTTTCAGAACTTGAGCAAGTGATGAGGTTTTCAGATGAAAGTATTATAGATACAGTTGTGACTGTTGTATTTGTTGTAGGCTGCTGCTTGTGCTTCACTGGCCTGTGCGTGCAGCAGAATGTTGCAACTGGTGGGACATAGGGAGCCAGGGATGTTCAATAGTCTGGTGTTCAGTTACTTGAAAGTTTCACATCTTCTGAACCATGGCAGTATTTGGCCTTTATTTTCTCCCCACTTTGCTGTCCCAGAACTGCCCTGGCCAGTTACTTATGCCAGTCTGAGTCACACAGCAGCTGGAACAAGCTTCTCTCTTCATTAGTTTTTGGAAATGTTTGTGCTTTGAAAGGGTAGGGCCTATGTGGAGGACACTTCATTTTCTCCAATTTACATCATTTTGCTGCTCAGATGTTTGGTTGTTTTTTGGGTGTGTATGCCTCCAAACTTCCAGAACTCTGTTGAAACAGCTATTTCATGACTGGTGATGGAAATTTGTATTTATGTTTAGTGGAGTGACACCAAGAAATAGAGTTCTTTCCTCATGACCATGATCCCCTTTTTAAATCACAAAAAGTTTACAATTCAGATGTGAAGCTGGTCCAGAATCCTGTTCTTGTACCAGAGTGACTCCATATCCATGGTGGAAAAGGTATTCTGATCTGTGCAAAGGGGGTCTGTGGGCACTACAGACAGAAACTTTTTCACATGCCAGTATACCTTACTGCACTTCCTGTGGGTTAGCTGACTTTCACCAAGTTGGGAAACATCCACAGAGTGCCGTGAGTGGAAGTGACATATTTACCTCGCCTTGTCTCCTTTCATCCCATTTTAGACCTCAAACTGTCTAACAGCATTAGGAGGCCCCACAGAATGAGAACTTGAAGTCAGTACTGCTGGATTTACTGAATCTCTGTGCTATCTCCTGACATTAACATTAACTGAATGCATCAGGAGTGGGGTGAATTTTTAGGGATATGGGATACAGAAAAATCTTAGAAATGAAAGTTGGGAAACCAAATCTGCCTGCTATGTTTGTCATGCAATTAGTCAAGGACCTGGCTCACATAGTTGCCTCTGAAAACCAGAAGAATCAAATGAGAACCAGAGGACAGAGGAAAATATGTTGTATTGATCTTTACAAATAAGCAGCAGTCATTAAAAGGGTTAGTAACTATCCAAAAAATTTGGCTTCCACATCTAGTGAAGGAGTCTAAATAAGGAAGGAAGAAGAATTTGCTGTGCCATGCATTCACATGGAGCCATATGTATATTAGATAGCCTTCAAGAGAGTTGCCAAAATGGCATGTAAATGATAGAAAAATGAAGGTGAATTTTGTCTTCATGGAATACTGTAGGAAAGACTAAACAAAGTAAATCTGTTAGCAGTTAAAGCAAACCTCATCCCTGGTGAAGAAGAGTTTACTGAATTTTCTGTGTGACTCAGAGCACACTTGAGTTATTAGTTTGATTCCTTTACTGGCGTGTAGGAAGTATGTAGCCCCTCTACACATGTTGACTTCACCATTGAAAAGGAACATGGATGACACACACACAGATTTGTAGGAAGGAAATCCAGACAAAACTTTATCACTTAGTTTGATCCAACTGCAGGCCAAGTAGATGAAAAGAATATGGTCATTTAATCTATGTAAATAAGATGTCTATTCATGTACTGAGGCAATTAATATATTGTTTCATGAAGACTGAGCTGAAAATTTAATTTAAATTGACTGGAGATGAGGATTATAAAGCAGACTGAAAACAGGCTGGAGGCACCCGAAACACATAGTGATGAATAAATGCCAAGACTTGGTGGAAGATACCTCAGGGGAACAGAAGGGAACAATGTTAGACTGTTTTTGTTTAAGATCCTTATTAATGGTTTGGAAAGAGGGTTGGCTCATTGTGGGATGGTGCTCATCTTGGGAGAGATCATGCTTTCCAAAGCACTAATGCTAATAACTTTTGATCTGGCAAACTTTGGATGAATCAAAACCACAACAAGTTGTGCCAAAAAGTTGTCTGGGGACCTTACCCAGAGTCCTAATGAATGTACCTGTCTGTAGATGCTTTCTACAGAAATCTCAGTCCATGTGGTTCACCATTTAGAGCAAAGAAATTCTCTTAGTTTCCATTAGGGTTCAGCCTCTCCTGTTTATTTTTTTATCTAATGCTTGTCTGACTGCCTACATTGGACTCTCCATACCAGAGCCTCCTGGCTGACCCCATGGACAGGCTATTTCACTGTCCTGCTATTTGAATACACATTGTGACTCTAGCAAGAATCTTGATACTATTAAATATTTCAGACAGAGGGCTGGTGAAGCAATACGGACCTGTAGGATCTCTCTTTCCTTTTTAAATTCACTGCTCTCCAGCCTGTTTCCAGAGGCCTGGGACTTACTCATTGAAAGCTGAGCTTCAGGACTGTCCTTTGGGGAATATCACCATTGTTTTGAGATGGAGATTCAGTCCCTGGAGTCACCAGGTCACTGTTGCCTCTGATTGTGGGTGTTCAGCTGCCCTGCTGAGGGGAGAAGGGCATGGTGTTGGCTGAGAAAAGGGATGGGCAATGCAGCTGGCCTTGCTGTGCTCATCTGGGCAAAGAAGTTGGACAGGTAACCCTGTTCCATATCTGGAAAGAAGTGCAGGGAGGGAGTTAGAGGGAGTGCAGAGCAATTTTCCCATAATTTTGCAGTTCATTGTCTGGCACTGTCCAGCACTACCTGTAAGGTTCAGTTTTTATTCATTCATAGGACATTGCTGTGCCACCCCAGAAGTCCTACATGTCCATGTGTGTTGTCTGTAGGGCTCAGGAAGAAGTGAAGTGAGGTTGTCTGTGCTGGACCAGTTCTGCAAGGCTGGTTTGTATTCTATGTTGTGGACTCCCTGGGGCAGGGAATGTCCTAATGGGTTTAATTTACAGAGGATGGTTGCTCAGGCGGGGGTTTAGCTCAGTGGCAGAGCATTTGACTGCAGATCAAGAGGTCCCTGGTTCAACTCCAGGTGCCCCCTTAGATGTTGCTTTTTAGGTCAGATTTGCGAAACACAATTCTTTATTGTGAGAGTGATGAGAAACTGGAGCAGGTTCTCCAGAGAAGCTGTGGATGCCTCATCTCTGAAAGTGTTCAAGGCCAGGTTGGATGGTGCTTGGAGCAACCTGGGATAGTGGAAGGTGTCCCTGCCCATGGCAGGGTATTGGAATGAGAGGATCTTTAGGGTCTCTTCTAACCCATTTTGTGGTTTTTTTGTGGTTTTAAGGAAACAACACAGTGCTTAGACACTGAGTAGCAGCATTGAGATTATGAAGAAAATTGAAGCATGAGCAACCAAAGGGACAAGCCACAGCCAAAAAGCAAGTGAAGATGGAGAGGAGTGAGTGTTAACAGGAGCACATTTATTTCAGCCCCTGTAAGAATCTCCATTTTCTCTGCTGAGTCTTCTGGTTTGGGTACAGATACCACAAACTGTGGCCATCTTAGGGTCACAAATGCCAAATGTCCCTCTTCTTCGCCAGTGCTTGGCTGAAGGAGACATTCCTCACATGTTCCTATGCTTAAGTGAACATTGGTTTGGGTCTTGAGTGGGAGGGATGACTAAGAACTAAGAATTAATTGCTTGATTCATTCTCTGATTATTCTTCACAAGTATTAGAAAAGGTGTTATTATCTGCTGAAAGATCATTATTTTAATTGTGCTTTGATAAGAACAGAAAACAAGGGAATCAGTTAGTATCATTAGTAGTGTATTAAAGACAAATGCAGAATCCCATGAAACTTTTCCCAAAGATGACATTTATTAGGTTGTTGAATAACCTCCCACAGAAGCATTTGAAGCCCTCTCTCTTAACTGATAAATTACTGAGGCCAAGAGGCCACAAGACCTCTCTAAATTAATTGCTGTTTGAACTGGAGTAAAACAAAAAAAGTTCGTTTGAAGATTCACAGTGACTGTAAGTATCCCAAAGCCCTTGCAAAATTGTCAAAGAAACCAGATTTATATCTGTTCTAAATATCTAGATTTAACTCTACCTACTGGCCACTATGAGATCTTTTAAGGTTGAAGAAACTTTGCTAGCTAATTCCAGTTTCTGTCTTTGAATACTTATAGTCTGTGATTAAGAAACCTCTTAGCCTTTTCTTTGTAAAATTAAAGAGATAAATCTTCTCATGTCTTTCTCCAGAATGAGGTTTCACAATACTTTATTCATTCTTGTGTTTTTTACCTCAATTATTTTCAGTTCCTCAGTACCTGCAGTCTCTAGAATAGGCTCTGAATACCAGCAGCAGTTGCACCAATGCCGCGTTGAGTTGCTTTATAATTTCTTCACTTCTTCTACTTGGTATTACATTTCTATTACATGAATTATGCTGCTGAAGATGTCTATGTTACACCACTTGGATTCTATCACTTTCTAGGCTTTTTCCAGTTTGCCTCTGGTCTCCTTTCTCATGCCTGAGAAGCAAGTTCTCCACTGTTCAATCTTACATTCAGGACTTCATTGAAATTCATACTGTTGGCTTGTGTGCAGTTTACTGAATTCCTCTCTGTATTGTTTTGCTTTATTGTCCTTTGTATTCCATGCCACTTCCCAAAATTCCATAAACTTACTAAATAATAGTTTAACCTTTTTTTCCATGTCAGCAATAAAAACATTAAATAGCAACGTGTAGGCCAACATCTATAGGGGGCTGAAAGTTCACTTGCTGAGTGAACATTTGCCATTTACTGTTTAATTTGGAAAGCTATCAGCTGGTCTCCAATTAATCTACACTATGCTATGTTTATTTTAAACCAGCCAAGTATATTACTCAATAATTCAAATTTGGTGCTCTTCAAAAGCCCATTACCTCAACTCTATTACTTTTATCAGCCTTGTTCGTAGGCTCATCAAAACATGAGACTGGATTAATTAATAAGACTCCTTTTCCATTACGCGTTGTTAATGTATATTAATTATTTATTTGTTGAGCCCTGTCACAGATGTTCTGTGATTTTTCCCATGATGGATATGCTGCAGACAAGCCCATGACGATAGGCCTAATTACCCCTTTTTAATGTGTGTGGTGTATGGAGAGCATCCACTTATTTACCTCCTTCTAAAACCTTCCTGAAGTTTCAGGAAAGCATTGTGTTGCAGTGAGTTGGGCACATACATAACCAGCAGCTACCAGATTTCACTAAGGGATTTTAATTTTTAATACTATTCTAAATGTGTCTGTTGGTTTTTATTATTGTAACATGCTCCCTTCTGAGTGGCTATTTGCATACAGAATCTCTTGGGTATGTGCTTCTGGAGAAAAGAGACAGGAGCAATCTTTGGAGAGATCACCTGACCTGGTCTGAACCCAACTATGTTATTTTCCATTCTTTTCCTGCGCCCATCAGATGAGCATGGGAGCATCTTCTGGTAGTGCATTAGGCAAAATGATCATATATCTTTCAACTATTGTTTTTATAACTTCTCCTCTGGGGAAGAGTGTTTGAAGTGCAGGATATTATTTTCTTAAGATTTTAAGGCAGTTTGGCTTTTGTGAAATGTGTATCCTCTTACATATTTTAGAATCACAGCATCATTAAGGTTGGAAAAGACCTTTCAGATCATTAAGTCCAACCATTAACCCAGCACTGCCAAGCCCACCACTAAACCGTGTCCCTCAAAGCCACATCTACAAGACTTCTAAATACCTCCAGGGACGGAGACTCCAACGCTGCCCTGGGCAGCCTCTTCCAGTGCTTGACAACCCTTTCAGTGAAGTAATTTTTCCTAACATTCAGTCTAAACCTCCACTGGTGCAACTTGAAGCCATTTCCTCTTGTCCTATCACTTGTTACCTGGGAGAAGAGGCTCATCCCCAGCATGCTACAACCTCCTTGCAAGTACCTCTGCCTTTTCCTCATTCTTTGTCATTGTGTTTTCCTCTGCTTCAAGTAAAGAATGGAGATTCTTGACCCTTATTTGGTTGGTAATATATTTATAGAAACATTTTTATTGGTTTTTTTTTACAGCAGTAGCTGCACTTTTATTTCACATAACAAATGCAAAATAATTGAACCATATACCTTTAGCGAAAGGGAATGGGATTTCAAGTAGTCTGCAGCTCCTAAAGGAATTCACTCCACCTTTTTGATGAGACCCTTTTTGCTTTTCCCATTGATCCAGAGGATCATAGTTGCTAACCATTATCTTCTTCTGGTCCTTGACTATGTCTTGGAGATGTCCTGATTGCAGACAACAAAGATATGGACACAGAATTCCAGAGCTCTTCAGGAAACTGGAATAGACAGGAGAGGAGACATTTGCTGTGCCATGGTGTTCTCATCTGGATGAGTGTCTTGTATCAAATGTCTCTGTGCCCATACCTGTCCCGTAGTTATATCCATCTCTCCAGCCTGACATGACAGATATTACTCAAAAATAGCAGAGAATGGGAGCGTGGTATCAGCATTCCCTGCCAGCTCCACCACTGCCTGTTGGAAAGAAACCTTCCTTCTCTGGGGCACTGGGGATTTCGGGTTGAAATCTTACAGTGGCATAAATTAGGAAAGGGGAATATTTGATTCAGGAATCTCAGCTCAGAGTCTGGAACATGTTGCAAAGCTGAGTTCTGGGTATGCGGATGGGCCAATGATTAATGGCTAAAACCCAAGAAGAGCTGGGTTATAAATAGAGAGATTTGTGTTATTTCTGATAGAATATGACTGTGCTTCTTTGCAATGACCAGTTTTGATGCACACTGGAGTTACTGAGAAGGGAGATACCTGTTTGGTTTTTTTTGTTTGGTTTGGTTTCTTTTTTTTCATTTCTGACAGCTTGCCTACATGGTAAGCCCATTGCTCAAATTTATCATCTTCTTGAGGGTAGGAATGCAACTCAGATATTGAAAACAATTAAAACTTAACATGACATGATTATAGACATCTTACTAAACTTCTTAAGATTAAAAATTCCAAAAGTTTCCTATTTTTGAAACTCTTTTCAGGACCACAGTACAGTTTTCCTTTGCACATCCAGGTCTATGATGATTTCCAGTTCAGGACTCAGGATCCATCCTGGTTTGGGAATCCCTGTTCCTGCCCTGTAGGGAGTAAACACTTTCCTTGTTGAACCCCTTAAGTCACAGTCCCACTTTCATGGGATCCTCTGTTTCTCTGTGCTCTATAATCTCCATTAAAAAGGAGAAAGCATCAGCAGTGAAATGCAAGAGAGAGGAAAGATTTAATCACTCCTCTGTCTGGTCCTACCTTTTCAATTTTCAAGAACAGGATGCTTGATCTCCTGTTTTCTTCTATAGCACATAGGACACACTAATGGGTAAGTATTTACTGGATGTATTTGGATTTGGGAACAGATATTTGGAATCAAGAATGTGCAGAATTTGCAGGTTCCCCAGTGAGTTTTTCACCTTGCTTTAAATAATTGTTCATTGAAAATTTATGTCAATTTCGTCAACTTAGTGCAGCAAAGATGGCTTTTGTATCTGTGGTACAAACTGACTGAAGATCCATCCTGCTATTAATAAACAGTATCTGCAAACACAGTGGCATTTTACTGTTCTTAAAAATTTGCCTGCTTTTGGCCGTGCTGTGGAAAAATAATGCCTGCTGGAGTGTTTCTGCTTCTGCCTGTCTTCTGATTGTGACCTGACATGAACTCGTTTATGTAATGCTCCCTAGTAGCAGTGCTGCTGCTGAGACAGGGCTGTTCCTGTGACCAGAGGTAGCTGCACATCCAATTTTAACGGTTTTTCGAGCTATTCAACTAAACAAATGTGATTCCAGGAAAGAGAAGGTTCCTTCCTGGGCATATCACTGGCACTGGAAGCCAGGAGTGTTTAATCTCCAACTCCTGTGTCAGGCGATTTTGCTGAGAAGGGCTGTGTTTGTTCTTTTGTCTTGTTCTCTGTTGCCAAAAACTCCTCGTTTTCTTGTGTTGCAGTTCCTCCTCTCCAGAAGGGTGAATATTGCAGTGAGGTGACTCCTGTTTGATAGGTGTCACTGTGTGGATTGGGAAGATTTGATGCCTTAGCTCAGGATGGTGGAGTTTCAATCAATTGCCTTCACAGCAACATTGCTACAGCAGTCCAAGGCTCTGTGGCTGACATTTCATGGCCTTGGTGTGATCATCTCTGCAGGAGTCAGTCTCAATGTGGCATAATAAACAACAGTATTTAATGTCAGGCCAGGAATTTTGTTCATCACTTGTGATGTTTGTGGAAGTAATGATTTCTTTAATGTAGCACAAATCTAACATATGCAAGGAATAGACACCCTCCAGATGTGCTTCCAGGCCTAAATCCAGGTCTAGAAATCCATGCCATACTTCATTCAAGAGCAACGGAAAGAGGACCTGGATACCCCTTTATTTCTTTGAGCTGCCTACATATTTCAAGAGCAGAGGCTTTGCTGGAGGAAACTGTAATTTAAGGATATTTCTTTGCTGGTTTCAAGCACTCAGTTCTTTGAATTTTAAGAATTAAGTGCTCTTGGGGTGCAAGTGATGTGTCTCAGCTGAAGTCAATTTTAAAATAATCTGCTGATGATCAGCTGTCTATGGCCAGACATCTGGCAAGAATTATATGGCAAGAACCAGATCTGTAAGTCCAGCATACCCCCCTGAGAGGAGTTAGACTGCTCTAGTGGAGTGCGTTCCTCAGGACAGCAATTCTGACTAATTTCCATGCCACAGACATGCATCCATACACAGCAGACCTCAGACTGCAACACTGGGCACCAAGTATTCTGCTTGGTTTTTCTCAGATGCTAAAGCTTACTTATAGGGCTTTCCCTCCGTCTCCTTTCTTTCCTCAATGTCTTTTGTTCCTAGTTTTCTCTCTTCTCCACTCCACTTTCTGTATGGGTAAAATGACACATCTCAGCTAAGAATTTATGTTCACATGTACTTGTCTCCTGTTCACACTCATGAGGGCTTAGAAAGCCTGAAGGGATATTCTGTAATTTAGTGTCCATTCATGTGTATTTTCAGTACTTCCCATTAAACAGCAACATGTAGAAATGTTGGCAGGAGCAGAGATAACAGAAATGCTGTCCCCACTATTCCACAGAGTAGTAGGCATTACAGGGCTAAATTCGCCTTATTTTCTTCAGGGACATCTAACAAATTCAAAGGCTGTCCCTGTGACTGCCCAGTTTTTCTATCTCCGTATGAGCTGCTGCAACCTGGAATTGGGGGTGTTTGGGCAGGTGGTGTCAGAGACACCTCAGCTGTCATCCCAACCAGGGAAGCTCTGAGAAGTGCCATGAAACTCAACTATATCCCTAGTTTCTATTCCTAGAGAATGCAGAATACAGAATGGGCTGGCTCCGCATGGGGTAAGACTGACACCCACGGAACCTCCAAGCTGATGTGCCTCTGGATGAGATCCATCAGTTCAGGGATATCAGGGATATCCCTAGCATAATTTCACTGCATCTGGACCAAGCTGGTGTATCTCCCTACCAAGTGCTGTCCTGCAGCATGACTTCGCAAAGCTTGGTAGGGTATCAGCTTGGAGATCTCTCCGTGTTGTGACACAAACCAAATGAAAGCTACAGGGCAGCATACAAATTTGTTTTTCATTTGGGAGCATCCTCAAAGGCATTCAGTGCACTTCTGTCCTTTCTTTCTTAGGTATCTGTTATACCTCTGGCTCTCATGGCTTAAGGCAAATTTTATTTTTGCCTTAAGTTACCTCATTTTAATAACCTTTTATTTTGATTACAGTACATAAGCATGGCTTTGGTTTGCTTCAGATGGCCAGGGCTGTATTCTACAGCAAAAAAAACACTGGTAGAAAGCAGATAATGGAACTGATTCATCAGTAATAGCATCTCAAATGCATTTATTTATTTCCTAAGTGCTCTGAGAAATGCTTTCCTTGAAAACCACAAACTGTGACATGTGGATTGATGGATGGGTGGTTTTTGCTGAATATAGAAACCAACAACTCTGCATCTAGAGTGATTAGAGGCGTGGAGACCTTGCTGACACCTCTGTGACGTAGGATCATTCAAGCAGGATAAAGTCAGACCAGAAAACTTGCAGGAATCTCAAAGCAGGGTCTGACAAACCTTGCAAGATCAAAACCATCAGTGTTATGCATGGATTCTCCTTTCCAGCCTCTGAAGCCTACTTCCTCAAAAAGAGGTTAAAGGAAGAAAGGTACTTTAAAGTTCCTCTTTGTAAATTAAATCATAATTGATGGAAAATTAAAGCAATTGATGTAATATAAACCTCTTGGTAACTGGAGAAGGTGCTACAGAGGCTTCCCAGCAGTTATACATCAAGAAACATTCTTAATCTCCTAGATAATGTGGAAAAGGAATGACATTTATTATCTACAAGTCCTCACAAGCTGAGGATGCAGTTTATAAAACAGTATTTGGCTCTCCCTCCTTTTCCTCCTTTATTGTAATCCTTCACCATGGATCATTTTACATCCAAACTCACCTTCATCTGTTATCATACTTTGGTGATTTATCAGCATCACAAAGTTCTGATTAATAAGGCTAGAAGGACATCCATCAGAAGAACTAAGAATGTGTGATCATTTCCTCTCAGGCTCTCATTAGCTGTGGCTGTCCTTCTGGGAGTTTTGTCTTTGTCTTTCTATTTCCAGACTAAAGCACATGAGGCTTAAAAATAATATCCTATGATTAATCTTTTGTGTCTCTCGGCTTTTAAAACCTTTGGTCAAGATGGAATGTGATCTCCATGCTGTCAGCTGAAATAAGTAGAAACAACCCAAACTGCACAAATACACTCTTAATGAATGAGCAGGCAAGTCAGAATAATAGATGGCTTGGTTCAGCCCCCTTCATTTAAAATGGAAAATACAAAGCTCTACAGATAATCCTATGATCATATAAAATATTTGTGGGGTAGATAGGAATTACACTCAACAGCGTCTTTTTCAAAAGAGCTTCCTTTTTCTTTATGTTGCTTTGGTTTAAAATTACATGAGTTCTGGTGAAATACCCCTCTGGTATTTTCAGGTTGCTGTTCTAAGTTAAGTGGGAAAGGTTTTGTTTCAGAGTTTCTATACTAAGATCTCTTTTTAATGAGACACTCCTAGGTTAAAAATACCTTCTGAAAGCGACTTCCCACGTCTTTCCAACATTAGTGACAGATTGGAGAAGAAAATGTGGAGTACGCCTGAAAGTGATAAGTTGAGGTTAGAGGTCTAGACAAAGTCAAGTGCTGGGGAGTTTCAGCTGTAGAGAGCTGATGCTTTGAATTATAATCAAGTGATTAATGTTTCTAATGTGAGTGGGTTTGGGAGTTACAAGGACTTGCTGCAACACCTTGGATAAGAATGGTGAAACCTGCTTTTAGAGTTATTTTATTTATAGCACATCGATTAGGTTGGGCAAAATGCACAACACGTGCTTATGTGGTTAATGATAAATCCATATGAGGACTAAACTAGTCTGCTAAGTTATGAGAAAGCCATTTGTAGGTCAGATTTTTCTGGAGAGAGACAGACTTGAGAGACTATTCCTATCTCTTTGGGGGTAAGGGGGAGCAGGGAGAGGGGAGAAGAAGAAACCAGCGTTTCTCCTTTTGTAAAATACATAGGATGTCAATGTTACAGACCGTCGTTAGGTTTTAAAGGTCATTTGCCCCTGAAGTTTATGTAGCTGGCTTCATAAATACCAAAAATAGCATGGAGAGGAGCAGACATGCATGGAAATGTATTCAAATTTTTTTTACAAAATAGCAGATAATCCAATGTTAACATATGAAAACTGCAAAAGCCAGAAAAGAATACATCTCTAAGGCATTATAATGTTTCTTGTGGGATTCAAACAATCTAGAACGAAATGAAAGGTACTGAAGGGAAAAAAAAATTATATAAGACTATTCCTTCTGTTTGAATTCACCACACCTTAATCCTGCTGCTGTAAGCAGTTTAAGGTACTCTTTCAAAAATAAATAGTTTTCCCAGGTGAGAGTATAGCTAATAAACCCAGTATTTTGGCACATGGTTCATGTTGTGGTTTTAGTTCTAGATCTGCCAAAAGGATAAAAAGATTGGTTCTCCTCCTCTGTCCTTATCCAGGTTTGTGCAGGTCCTTCAGCCACAGGTCCCACTGGTTTCCACCAGAGACCATGATGCCATTTGGACTAAAAAAAAAGGAAATAAAAGCAAGACAAAGACAAACAAGTAAAAGAAAACCCTTATAAATTCCCTTTCTGTAGCAGCCAAATTAATGTGTGCTATTTCACCCTAGAATCTCAATAGTTTCATGTTGCACATCCTCACAAATAGATAGGCAAAACCTGTCCATTTGTAATAAGCCATTTCCCTTCTCTACTCTTATTGCTAGGTAGGAATGGAAATGTGATGTTCATTTTCAAGGAAACAAGTTGCCAAGTGAATCCTCTCAAATGTGTTCCCCTACCTCTGCTGGATGTCGCTGCAGGTGTTATTTGCGAATGAGCTCAGGCTATCAGAACACACTTTCAGAAAAGCTGACTGATTATAGTGAGTATCTTTAGCAAGAGAAAATGGCAGCTAGTGCACAGATACTTAATTTTATATATATATATTTTTTATATATATATATATGTATGTCAAACAAAAACAAGTACAGGAAGCACTTTCAGATTAATTCCCTTTGAAAAGTCATTTACTACTCTCAGGATAATCAGTTAATAAAATACATGGTGGCTTTCCCTCTCCCTTGACACCCTGTACTCCAGAGTGGATGCCTGCTGAGAAGATGTACTTTAGTGCCATACAGTATCTTGGGCTCCAGTGGTAATTGCATGAAAACTTAATGGCTGAAGATGACTTGTTTCTGACATCAAAAATCGTGACAACACTACTATAATATTTATTTTATAGATATGAAATAATCTGTATTTGCTCTGACAGGTAAACACATATCTTATTTTTGACGCCCTTGGCAGACATGGAAAATTAGGTGCAGAGATTGAAATAATTAGCTAGGCTAATAATCCCTGGAGCAGGAGGGTCAGCTCCAGAAGGGATTCATCTCACCTCTGTTAAACTATGTTTGGATAAAACAAATTATCCTCCACAGGGGTCAGTCTCTATTAACTAAAGAGGGACAGTGCAGACACTTAGGTCAGATTCTACCCTTGAGCTGGCTAAGCAGAGTGCAGATACATCCCACCCCATGGATTAAAAAACTGATTTTTTGAATGACAAGCAAGGGCCAAGCTCCAGGAATAGATGTGCTTCTTACCTTGGAGAGCTTACTGACAAAAAACAGTGTCTGAAGTACAAGAAATAGGGATGTTAAAACTGTGTGGGAAAGTCTGATACTCACAGGGCATTTACCCAAGGCTTCAGGATGAAGAAAAAGTCTTGTGGTTCTTTTGGGTAACTTATCATTCTGAAATTAGCTATATTTAGTTTATTGGTTAATTAAACAGCACCATGGCCCAGCCAAAAAACTTTTATGGTGTTAAATGTTATCATGGTCCTTGTTTATCCCAGGGCTGGGTGCCAAGTCTCTGGCATAGCTTGACCAGTAGTATGACCCAGAGATTGTTCCCAACAAGAAATCTGCGTGGGGCTATTCTGTTTTGGAGGTTAAGGGCATTTAGCCCCCACTGTGCATGAGGCATGCCTGCTAGCCCTGGGACCAAAGACCAGCCCTGACCCTGTTTAGTTAATCTCTTCCTCTTCTCATTCTATTATTTGATCTCTTCATGATCAAAACCATGGGGAAGCAGCTATGGTGTGCTGGGCTTGATACAAGGCTAGCCTTACTTTGAAATATGCTGCTATCTAATTCCCTTCTGCTGTTCTCTCTAATCTGTAAAGACCTCACAAATCTGATTTTGGCCTGGTTACCCTAATCTGCATCATGGGCTGCCCAATTCACTAACTTCAATGGGCCACACTGCACTGTGTCAGGATTTGGAACTGATACTTGGTTTTTTTGAGCTGGTTGGGCAAACAGATCTGCAAGATTTCTTCTTGACAGTGCACTAGCTCTGATCTGAAAGGAGACACAGCTTTAGACATCTGTTTTAAGGGCAGAACTATTCTGAGCTTATTTAAACTTGATACAAGGCTCTGTTTATATTTCTTTGATTAATTGAAAATAACCTCTCATTAAGGAAGTGACAACCGATACCATACGATTGTGCTCAAGTCATTCACAGGAGTGAAAAAAAATATGCCGAAGGTTAGGCAGGTCAAAGCCCTTGTTTGGATCAAAGCATATGTTGAACACTGTATAAATGCCAAATCTGAAAGTGTTTTGTGTTCAAGGCTGAAGTTTGGAGTAAAATGATACTATAACAATAAATCCCTAATTCAGCTTGTTGGGTCGCTACTGCATTCACAAAGGCACAGCAAAGAGAGGGATGCATCTGATGGAGCAACTGGATAGGAGTCCAAGTCTGTTAAAAATTTACAGTATAGGTGAGGTAATACCACATCCAGTTCTGGTAGGCACATTTGAAAAAGAACTTTAATGCAATGGAAATGGATCTTGAAAGAGTGACAGGCACGGTTTGTGGTTTGTCCATAAATCTGCCTTACCATGAGAGACTAAAAAAGCCCAGCTATTTTAATTTATTCAGGACAAGGTTATGAGATGACCTGTGTGTGGTTTTGTAAAGTTGAGTTTGCATGGCAAGGGAGCAGCAGGCTCCAGTTTCCACTCAGAGCTGCATGTCTTGGCTACTTTCAACCAAAATGTTGGAGGGTCCCCAGCTATGCCTGGGCTTGAAATATTCCTGCTGTTCTGGGCAAAGCTGAGGATGGGCTGTACCTTGGTGGGCTGCAGCCTTCTCTGTCCATGCCTGATCTGCTGCTCCCTGGAGAGATTGATGAGTGATGGCCAGGGTTGAGGGTGGAGAGTGAGGCCAGACAAATGCAGATCAGAAAGGCAGCCCTTCTTCTTGATGAGGTGATAGCCACAGAAGTAACTTACTTGGGCTGGGTTGTCCTTCCCTGAAAGCCTCAGATTTGGGGGGGATGGGTCCTTGCAGGATGTGCCATAATTTGTAGTGATTCAGGTGTTGTTTTGGGACACCGTTCTGTGGCTTCAGCTATACAGGTGATCAGGCCAGGTAATGGAAATTATCAAATGGCCTTAAAATATTCCTATTAAATAGGAATATTTTAAAATTCTTGTTTTTGTGGGAATATTATATTCCTATAAAACTGATTGGTAAATGAAGATGTCTCAGTGAGGCCATCTTTAGCCTGAGAAAGGACAATTTTTTAAGAAAAAAATCTCTTACCACTTTCATATTCGTGGGCAGAATGGCTATGTTTATATTTTCTTTCCAGGAAAGAGTTAAATCTGAGCTTAGACCTGGGTTCCAAGTGTCCCTATGGTTTACTATATGTGGTAGGACATCTTTCAGTAGGATGAGGAGTGATACAGTTTCTTCCAAACAACATTTGGCTTTCTGTTCAATCTACAGTGACATTATTGTGTGGGCATCTCATCCACCTTTCAGCAGTGGTGTGGGAACCAAATCAGAAGATGAAGACCCCTTAGAAAGTCCCGTGGGCTCCTATCAAAGTATGGCACTGCCTGCTGCAAGGGCAGGTGGGATTTGCAGAGAGCCCAAAGTCAGACTAGGTCTGGGCTGCCTGTGAAGGACACATTTTAGATGTTAGGTCTAAAGCATGATTTAAAAACTGCCACCAAGTTCAACAGCTGTTGGCCCTTGCACACAGCAGGTAGAGAAGTGTTCAGAGGGTTTGCCTTGCTGGAAGGTTAGAGTGGATATTAGGAAAATAATCCAAATAGGTTAGAAATAATGCTATTAAAAAATCCATTGTATTGGTTATCAGGAAAAATTTCTTCACTGGAAGGCTGGTAAGGCACTGGAACAGGTTGCTCAGGGACATGGTGGAGTCACTATCCTTGGAAGTGTTCCAAAAATGTGTAAGTGTGATAGTTGGGGATATGGTTTAGTGGTGAGCATGTTGTTGTTAGTTGGACTTGGTGACATTTGAGGTCTTTTGCAATTTAATGATTTTATGATTATATGCTTCTGAAGTATCCATCCAACTTTGTTCAATAAAGGCAGTTTCTTGCATCCATCCAAGCAAAGGTTTGACTACACACTCAGTGTGATTTTCTTCTTCTATGAGCCGTGCCATTGGCACATCTGGCGGGTCCCTGGGCTGCCACTTGCCCTGTGCCCGAGGTGTGCGGGGCCGTGTGCTCCTCTCCAGGCTGGGCACAGCACCCCAGGAGCCCCGGCCCATCCGCTGTGCCGCTTTGGGAGCGGCTCCCGGCGGAGCTGCCCGGCTCTCGGAGCAGCCGCTGCCGCACGGGATGCAGGAGGGGGGATCAGGCACACGCTGGAGCGTTCCAGAGCTTGGAAAAGCCAGGAAACTGCTGAAAATGGCATTTTGCTCTTAGTGTATAACATCGTCGCACCACTCCTGCTCAAATAAATAAACTCTGATGGGAATCCCGCCCCTACCCCCCTTCATTCCTTGCTTTAATAAAACTTGTCACAGTGATTTTTTTTTCCAGTCAGCAGATTTTTACGCTGGTTAATGAGGGGGAAAAATTTGTCTTCTCCCCCCCACCCGCCCCCAGTTGCCTCCCCTCTCTTTCATGTCAGGGGCCAAGTTTGGATTGGAGCCTGGTGAAGTTTCTGTGTCATTTCCTGTTGCTGCCCTCCCCGACACTCGCTCCGCGCTCCAGCCCTCCCGCAGCCGCGCGGGGCGTCCGCCCTCCCCTCCCCTCCCCTCCCGGCCGGNTACAGTGACATTATTGTGTGGGCATCTCATCCACCTTTCAGCAGTGGTGTGGGAACCAAATCAGAAGATGAAGACCCCTTAGAAAGTCCCGTGGGCTCCTATCAAAGTATGGCACTGCCTGCTGCAAGGGCAGGTGGGATTTGCAGAGAGCCCAAAGTCAGACTAGGTCTGGGCTGCCTGTGAAGGACACATTTTAGATGTTAGGTCTAAAGCATGATTTAAAAACTGCCACCAAGTTCAACAGCTGTTGGCCCTTGCACACAGCAGGTAGAGAAGTGTTCAGAGGGTTTGCCTTGCTGGAAGGTTAGAGTGGATATTAGGAAAATAATCCAAATAGGTTAGAAATAATGCTATTAAAAAATCCATTGTATTGGTTATCAGGAAAAATTTCTTCACTGGAAGGCTGGTAAGGCACTGGAACAGGTTGCTCAGGGACATGGTGGAGTCACTATCCTTGGAAGTGTTCCAAAAATGTGTAAGTGTGATAGTTGGGGATATGGTTTAGTGGTGAGCATGTTGTTGTTAGTTGGACTTGGTGACATTTGAGGTCTTTTGCAATTTAATGATTTTATGATTATATGCTTCTGAAGTATCCATCCAACTTTGTTCAATAAAGGCAGTTTCTTGCATCCATCCAAGCAAAGGTTTGACTACACACTCAGTGTGATTTTCTTCTTCTATGAGCCGTGCCATTGGCACATCTGGCGGGTCCCTGGGCTGCCACTTGCCCTGTGCCCGAGGTGTGCGGGGCCGTGTGCTCCTCTCCAGGCTGGGCACAGCACCCCAGGAGCCCCGGCCCATCCGCTGTGCCGCTTTGGGAGCGGCTCCCGGCGGAGCTGCCCGGCTCTCGGAGCAGCCGCTGCCGCACGGGATGCAGGAGGGGGGATCAGGCACACGCTGGAGCGTTCCAGAGCTTGGAAAAGCCAGGAAACTGCTGAAAATGGCATTTTGCTCTTAGTGTATAACATCGTCGCACCACTCCTGCTCAAATAAATAAACTCTGATGGGAATCCCGCCCCTACCCCCCTTCATTCCTTGCTTTAATAAAACTTGTCACAGTGATTTTTTTTTCCAGTCAGCAGATTTTTACGCTGGTTAATGAGGGGGAAAAATTTGTCTTCTCCCCCCCACCCGCCCCCAGTTGCCTCCCCTCTCTTTCATGTCAGGGGCCAAGTTTGGATTGGAGCCTGGTGAAGTTTCTGTGTCATTTCCTGTTGCTGCCCTCCCCGACACTCGCTCCGCGCTCCAGCCCTCCCGCAGCCGCGCGGGGCGTCCGCCCTCCCCTCCCCTCCCCTCCCGGCCGGCGGCTTTTGGGGAGGATGTGACAGCGCTGGGCACACCTCACGCTCCCGCCTGTCACACCGCATTCCTGCTCCTGCTGTCCCCACGGGCTCAGCTCCCAGCCCGCTGCCAGGAACCGAACGCTGGAACAACTTTCTTCTCTCCGCGCAGGTCGCCGTACGTCCCAGGCTGCTGGGAACCTGAGGCGGTGAGAGCAAAAACATCCTCGTCTGGCAAACTTGGCCGCCGTGGTGCTGCTGTCCGTGCAGGTGGCCGGGGATGCCGGTGCGGGTATTTGGGTGGGCGAGGGGGGACGGGACGGGAGCCCGGTGTGGGTCTCGCTCCGTAGGACAGGTCAGCTGCGAAGGCTGGCATTGGTGCTGCTGTGCTGGTGGCTTGATGTGACTGACGGAAAACAGGGCTATTTAACAGAGGGGCGAGCAGCACGGATGGACAGAAGCCGGGCAGGCAGCGAGCGGAGGTGAGGCAAAGAGCAGCGGCTGCTCGGCGTTTTCTCTTACGTGGTTGTCTTTCAGCTTCGGTTTAGTGTTCACAGGTTTTTCCCAGGGCAGCGTTCACGGGGTTTGTGAGTGTGTCCAGTCCCGAGGATTGCTTTTCTGAGCAGAAAAAGCTGATACATATGAAAGTCTGTGTTACCCTCGCTCGGAGGAGCGGGCACAACTCAGCTGGCATCTGTAAAATCCTGCCTGTGCTGCCTTTCCTCTGCCATTGCCTTATTTGCTCGCTGAACGCACATACATTTGGTAGGAAAACGACATAAATGCTTGTGCTTTAAAGTGGAGCAACTGTGACTTCATGTACTATTTCTGTCATTCCTGACTCGTTCAGTCTTGACTGTTTCTTGGACAAACAAGGCGTAACAAACTGACGGATAAATCCTGAAGCGTGTGCTGGAGCCGGTTCCCGGAGCTTCCAGAGTTAAAAGGCTTTCTTGAACTCACTGACACAGGGCAGTAAATCTCAATGTGTCAGTAAGCGAGGGAAAAAAGCGCTTGCAGAGCACTACACACCGGCAAATAAAGTCGGTGCTGCACAACCCCGGGTCTTCACAGGGAGGATTAGCTCCCAGCACCTCCAGCATTTAGAAGGGTCGATTATATGTACAATATTTACCAGCTAATTATAAGTGGGGCAATAAAATCCTTGGAGTTGGCCCCAGGAAAAATGATCCCAAGGCTTTGTGTACTTATGGTGTGTTTACCTCCTAGTCACTGCTTGATTCATGTTGATCCCTCAACTCCCTGTCGTTTTATGCTGGTTTGGCAGTAGAGCTTTCTCTGTCCCCCCTTCCCTAATGAGAAAGTGGTGGAAGAAGGTACGAGATGGGCATGTAGGAAAGGGGCTTTGGGCTCACCCTGTGCACTTCAGTCTCTCTCCTCTGTCTCCAGCCAAGGCACATCTCCTCCCATGGCTGGGGAAAGTTCAAGCACTCTGTCCAGCCTTGGCACCCCTTGTCTTGCTGCCACAAGCAGTGGGGGACCCAGGAGATATTTACTGACAGCTTTGCCTGGAGCCAGCTTCTAGGTGAAAGCTCAAAGTTCATTTCACAGTTCCTCCACTTGGTTTTTTTTCAATCAAGTTGAGTAGGAAATCCTTTTTTTGGTCTTCCAGTCTTCCAGACTCTCTGAGTGTTGTGCTACTGAAGGATTTATCAAACAGTATTCATTTTCAGTATTCTCACAGCAGGCTTATACATGTACTAGTGAGCTGGTGTCGAGGGTCTGTGCTACCACACACGGCTTGATCTGAGACAACTTCTGGGCGTTGCTGGAGTTCAGGAAGGGCCAGGACACTCCAAAGGCAGTTTGGATGTAGTCACCTTGTTCCAGAGTGTAAGAGAGTTTAGTAATATGTAGGCGTCAGACTGTGCCAATTGGCTTCAGGGCTCAAGAATGGGCTCTGGCAGGGGTTGGTTTACTAGCGGAGAGGTAGCCAAGAGAGTAATGAGCTCATGTAACAGAGGGAGGAGAGAAAGTGTAGCAGGAGTTGCTCCCAGCACCTCCTAGGAGCCTAAGAAACAGCACTTACCTCGAGCTGTGCTCTGTATTCTCCATGTGAAAGGAAATGGGGTGACAGACTGGCATTTTCACAGGGGTTCAACAGGCAAGTCAGCTCTGAGGTGAATGGAATCATTGCCTGTGCAAGGTGACAGGGGGACTAACTGAACTTCAGGGGCTGCTTTGGGTGCATGAAGGGGGGTAGGACCTCCAGTCCTTTGGAAATCCACCCATATATACAGACACTGAGACATGAACATCTGTCTCAAGTGCAGTTTTTGGGAGTCGGTTCTAAACTATCCCAAAACTTCACCTATGTGCTAGTTGGGAGGTGAACATAATTTTCTCCTTAATTTTTTTGGATTTAAATGTGAACCCACTTCATTTTAAGCTGAGATCACCCTGCTGATTTCAGTGATGTTATTCTTGATTTACCACAGTGGAGGGCAGGTAAGAATCAGTCCCTTAATATCTGCTTTTTTTCTGGCACTTGCAAAGGAAAAAGCAAAACAAGAGAAACCCACTCAGGGTAAGATCATGATGAGAGCTGAAGGGTCTAAAGTACCACCAAGACCTTTCTGGCATTTTTTTTTCTTATTTGCGCTACATCTCAGCTTTTACTTCTGTCAATAGAAATTTGTTCTGTGTCTAAGCAAATGCTGGGTCCCTGTAACAGCAGCAAACCTGGGGTCCCTGTCCTGTCTCTCCTCATGTGAGCATGTTCTCCACACCACACAGTGCTCGTGTAGCCTTGACAGATGAGCCAAGGGGTGGCCATTCCAGTTCTGCTGCTTACCTTGGGAAAGTGCTCTGGAGCCCAACAGACTTTACTGTCTGGAAATATTTCCTGTTGCACAACATAAATTGTCTCTTTCAGTTTAATCCTGTTGTCTTAGGTTACTTCACTGAAGCACTGCCTTGAGTAAAGCCTCTCTCAGCAGCCACTCCACTGCAGTGGGGGAACCAGTATTCTAAGAGGCCACAGGTTGTGAACATTCTGCAGGAAGGTGGGGTGAGCACGTGCTTCCCTTCCCTCTTTCTCATCTTGCACAAGGGCAGGGCAAACATGTCCTGCTTTTTAAGAGCGGGTCTGTGCTACTTCTCGTCCCTGAGCCAGACCCCTCTGCAGCTCCACAAACCCATGATGGCCACTGAGACCCCAGGAGAGATCTCCTATCACTGGTGACTTCTTATGGTGCTGGTGCTCCTTTTCTCTGATCTGCTTTATCCTACTTCAGTGCTTGAGCTTGGGGTGGTGCTCCCTGTCCTGCCCGAGGTTGCTCGGAGGATTCTGTGCTGCTGCTCCCCAGCATGTTGGCTGCCATCTGCTCTAGTTTCCCACAGGCTTCTCCTGAGGAGCAGCAGCAGCATTTGGGGTAGCCTTGGCCCAGTCTGTGGGTGCTTTCCAGCTGCCTGTGCTTCCCCATCTCCCCAGGCTGAATCAGACACTCTGTGTTCATCTGCTTTGCTCTTGCTTAGCTCCAGCTCCAGTTCTCGTGGTATTTAAATGCTGATGCACAAATTTAGGTAACATTTACACGCTCTAGTGAGTCTTCAGCTTGCCTGCACAAATTTCTTGTTTTCCTTCTTCTAATGCAGTGCCACTACCTGAGGACAGTGCTGCCTCCTTGCTCCAGGGAGCTGCTGATCCCCGCTCTGTTAATGGGACTTTGCCATAGCAATGAGGATGTGTAGTGGAGATGGTCAGGATTAACCAGACCATATCCCTGCTGCTGGCCAAACACAGCCAAAGAAGGTGCCAGCCTCCTTCCCTCACCAAACAGAATCCTGTTTTGTTTGGCTATTTTTAAACATATTTGCTGGTGGAGTCTGGAGCTCACTATCAATCTGAGCCTTGCCACATGTGACCCACAGCTCTTTAAAACAGATTATTGTGGAGATGGGAAGGACAGTTTTTGTTCTTCTGTCCACCGGCTTGGGGCTGCCTGACATGATGGTGTTGTGGCAGTCACTTGCTTCCCAGTAAATCAGCTAAAGGCAACAAACTTCTCAAAGTCACGTTTTCTCTCCTTCCTCCTGGCTTCTGGACTTGAACTGGTGAGAAGGAGGTGAGAGGCCTCTGTATCCCATCAGCAATTCCCTCAATCATCCTCTCCCTCCCTAGAAGTGTTATTTTTGGTTAATTCATACAAGTCTGGGCCTCCTTGGTCTATCCTGTGGGAGGAAGCTCCAGGCTGGAATTTTGTAATAAAAGCCAGATTTTTCTCTGGAGGCAGAGTGGAGGAGGCCACTCCTGTTGCTCCTCCAGTTCTTGTTAGTTCTTGATCAGCTTAATCTGGCAACAGTGAGAGGTTTTCTTTCTCTGCTGAGAATAAATTTAGCCTCTGAGGGAGGTCAGTGTTGTGGTGCTCACTCTGAGATACCTGATTTCCACAGAGCCACAGCTCAAGTTGTTTGGACCTCATCTTCCTGATGGAAATTCCCAGCAGTTCACTGGGGAGGAGTCCCCGAGTGCATCACAGGCCATTTGCACCCATGCAGAACCATGGCTTTGCTAAAAACAAGGAGTGTCCCTCCAGTGTCCTTGGCCGGAGTTAATTTGCTCCTAACCTTAGGAGCACAGAGCAGTCTGTCCTCTCCCAGACCAGAAGAGGCTGGTTTTCACTGGAGTGAATACATCTGCGTGCTGGCACTTTGGAGAGTTCTCAGAGTGTCCTGTGGTTATGAAAAGAACACATATCTGGCCTCTGATTTCCTCTGTGACCACAACAATTTAGTGTTCTCCTCTTTCACTGACCATTGGCAATGGAAAGATCACTAATCCTGCTCTCTTGTCTTTGCCTGTCCTTGAAATAGGGGTTGTTTCCACAGGGGCTGGTGCAGTGAAAAGCTGAGAACATCTGAAGTTGCCATAATTTAAATATGCAGGCGCTATCTTAAATATATCCAGGGAGCTTGCTGTCTAAATCTGAGGTTTCTTTTTGGTCATCAGGCCCAGTACTGAGGATGAAGGCAGTAGCTAAAGCTGATCTATAATCCTCACTGGTACTTCTCACACTACCTGTAAGACAGTCTTTTGGACTTTCCAATCCAGACTTATTTCACTAACTTAATAACATCTATCTTGCGCTCCTTTCATTTTACTAGTCACTGTGATTCCCCTCTGACATAGCCTAAATTATGCTTGGAGTACTTTTTTTTCCCTTCTTTTTTATTAATGTATCCATGGACTGTATAGTCTTAAGAGATTTATTTTTCTTTAATGAAATCAGCCTCATTTTCCTGGCTAGTGTACTGCATGAATGTCACATTTAAATATGTGCTTTCAAGTCCAGTCCTTTCCCTCAGATATATTACTTTACACTACATTTGTCTGTGTAAAACTGCAGTGCTGATTTGCTACATCAGTGACCATGAACGACTCCAATTCCTCTGACTCCTGTTTTGTTGTTTCTCATTGTTTATTATCCACAATGATCTGATTTTTGGAATAGTTGGCACATTGTAAGCTGAAGTTTCTTCATTCTTTTCCTCTGCTTGATACAATGGTTACAATTAGATTAATGTGTATTTAGTAGATTTGGATTGCAGAGCAAGTACAAAAAGCTCTCCTGGGAGCCACGAATGTCACAGCAGGTGTGGTGCAGGGTGTGCACAGAAATGAAGGATAAAGATGTGCCCAAGTTGTAGGGAAGATCCCTTACCTCTCTCCCACAAGCAGGAGGTGGGAGCAGAGAATGATCAACTGTTGGTGGCTCGTCCTTTTTTTCTTGAAGGCCTTCTTTTTTTTCTTGAAGAGCTCTGTAAGTGTTTTCTTCCTCTGCTGCAATTCAGAAGTCAGAAGGGTGCTCTTCAGCCTGCTAAGGAGGCTTGAACAGCACTGAGCCTGCAAGATCTGAGATTTGGTCAGCAGGATTCTAAATAGCTTTCAGTCTTACTGCTTAAACATGCAAATTTGGGAATTCTCTTCTTTCCCTTCTTTGAAGAAGCCCAAGCTAGGCAAACCTGCCAGGCATGCTAATGCTTCCTGACAAACTGCTTCAAAACATGAGTTTCACGTGAGGACAGAGACAGTGCAGCAGAAACCCTTCCCAGAGAGACAGAAATACACCTTGGTCTTGTTTAAGTCAACCTCCACCTTCAGGTTGTGCTTCCCTGCATAGGTCTGTATCACCTGTCCTTCAGGAGGATGCTGTGCCAGGTGGTGAATATCTCATGCACCACTTATGAGAAATTCCAGCTGATATTTAGGACAGGCTTCTGTGGCATGTCAGCCAGCTTCTGAGAGGAGCAAGCCAGGAGGCAGGTGTCTGTTCAGATACATCCCTGGTGTTTCCAGCTGGCTGGCTCTCAGCAGCTCCTCACTGGGCACACGAGGGAACACCTAACTGCCCTTCCCAGACACCCTGTTTCCTTGGAACCTACATGTACAATATGGGTTCTGAGTTAGAAATTCAGTGCTCCTGACTTCTTCTGATTCTGCTGAATGCCTCAATGCTTAAAATAGGTGTTGCAGGTCATGCTGCTGGGTGGGATGGCTACAGGTTCACTATTGTGACATGTGGGTAAAGCTTTTATTAAACGTGGCCTCAAATGAACTTCCCATAACTCAGGTTTTGCAGGTGCAAAAGACAGGCTACAATCTGGGGAAGTATTCTTGACCTTAATCATTATTTGCAAAGCAGTGTGTGAGGCACTGCCTGTTGTTGCTAAGAGAAATGATGCATATTAGAAGGGGATCATTTGGCTATTGGGCTGTGCAATCTGGCTTTATTTTCCAACAACACTAAATACTTGCTGCTTCTGTCCGGACCTTGCCTGTAGTTTTCTAGAGTTGTCTCTGAGTCAGGAGCTTTCTTGCAAGAAAAAAAAAAAAAGCATGCATCGGGGTCTTGGTTTGCTCTCTGCACAGCTTTGACTATGCAGCTGGCTGCCAAGCATCACACAGCAAGGCAGAGCAATGCTTGTGAATCACCATGGAACAACATCAGATGAGCCAAACAGACCCATGTGATTTTAGGCAGGGCTCAAGAATTTTGTTCCTTTAGCTTCAACCCAGGGGGCAAATTTGTTCATTTTCCTGGCACTGCAACAATGATAAAGTCTCTGCACCCATTTGCCCTGAAACGGTGTGGTTTGTTTTCTGAAACACATGCTGTTCCCATTTTGTGTGATAATAGCAGTTACAGGATAGGTGGAGATTTTGTGGGACCAATTCTCAGGTACATTAAGCTGCTTTCACCCCCTCCTGAGTATATAAAATATCCTTAAAGCAAGTGTAAGTGGTATTGACTCCAGAATCAGACAAATAGGTTTCCAACTCTGAAGGCAGTATGTGTTGCAAACTTGTGAGGAGATGAATAACTGAGTTGTTGTTTCTCCCTCTGAGACAGGTGCTTAGGACAAAGTGCTGGTGTTTGGTGGCCACAATGGATGGTGGAGGAAAATTTTAGGAAGGTCGAAGCACCTGTGTCTGAAGACATTGAATGCTCCAGTGCTTCATGCACTTGACACATGCAGGTTCCTGAGTCTTATCTGGTGGCTAACCAGTAGGATTGGACTAAAATCACAGAATCATGAAAACATGGGGTTGGGGGAGACCTCTAGTTTCATTGAGTCCAACCATTCACCCAACACCACTGTGTTCACCACTTATCCATTCCCCTTAGTACCACATCTACACACTTTCTGGATACTTCCAGGGACTGGTGATTCCACCAATTCCCTTGGCAGCCTGTTCTGATACTCAAGCACAAATCTTGTGAGCAAGGTGTGTAAGAGCATAGATGGCAAAGTTCCAGAGCCTGAAATGTTCATTACTGCAGAACTCACTGCTACATAAAAACTACTGGAGCTTTCTTGACCTTTGATTCTTTCCCTTCATGGCAGAGATCACATAGTGTGAATCAGCTCAGAGATGAAGTGAAAGCACACAGCAACCAGCAAAAGAAAATTTGACCTAGGGAGGAAGGAAGGTATTTTTTATGAAATACAGGAATGAAGGCAAAGATATGAGGACAACCATCTACTAAAGAGAAGCAAGCTTGTGAAGTGGACATAAAACTTCCTACCTTGCCTTTTCATGTCTCCTGGACAGCTTCCAGTTATTTCAAAAAAGCACAGCTTGATGCAAGCACCCTAAATTATATCCCTGTCTCAGTGGCTTCTTGGGACCTAATGTGCCCCACAGGACCACTGTGGAACTGAGGAGGAGATGAAGGGAAGCTGGAAGAGCAAGGGAGCTGTGACCTCCCCCAGTCCAACATCTATGACATGAGGAAGGTCATCTTATCCAATTGCAAAGTGGGGGTGCTACCTCAAAGCCGTCTGTCAGAGGTCTCATTCCTTCTTGCTTGTGGTACCCTGGGAAATCAAAAAGCTCCATGTGGTTGCTTTCTGTTAATAAAGAGGACAGGGTGGAAAAAACCTCCATGACTTTTTGTTGCATATGTTACTTGAGAAAACACATGCTGTTGCAGTGAGGCCTCAGAGAATGCTAATTCTTAAAGCATATATGCAAAAGTTTGAAACTGGAAGTTTTGTCGACTCTGGAAGAAAAAAGCAGATTCCAAACAGAAGCTCAGGGAAAAAAATCTGCTGTTCCACCTTTATTTGCTTTAGCTTTACTGATAAATGGATGCAGCTTGCCTGTATCATGGTTTTGTCCTGCTTATCTTCTGAATCCGCATAAACTTTGTTTCTGGGCAATTGTAATTTCAAGACCCGGTCACAAGGTAGGCATCTGAGGAGATGCATCAGTTCTTCCATCCTATCTTTCACTGAATTCCTGAGCTTTGGGTCTTGCTTTTGAGCAGAAATTTTGTGATGGAGACCGTAGGGACTAAATGGCTACATGGAAAATGTGAACCTCCACAAGGGTTTGAACTTTGGTCAACAGAAAACAACCTGATGATTTCAATCTGCAGAAGGCCATAAGGGCATTCAGATTGAAAACTCAGTATGGCAAAACTTAATATAAAATCTCCACTGCTTTTAAGGGAACTAGTTCTACCTCTGTGTTTCCATTGGGCCATGGACTTGAGGGTATCTGTGGGGTTGTTTCCCCTTGGTCCATGCGTGGGTCATTGATTTAGCTGTGGCACTGCTGTGGTGGAATACACAGTGACAAATCATTCCTGTGAGGTTCAAAGGAGAAGTCAGTGCGGGGCAGGCTGAAGTATTTGTGGGGAAACACCTGTGATCCATCCTTAGTTCTTTTAATCTATTACATCATCATACAGAGTCTGGTACTGTTGGATGAGATGGAATTGTTCTGTTTGATTTCAGTTCAGTATTTTTTTGCCCCTTCAGTGTGAGTGTAGGTTCTTCATGGCTGCAGTTTATCAGGAGGCACCGTAGAAAAGTTCTAGCATGCATTTATTTAAATAATATTTGATACATTCTGGAGGATAAATGGTATGTAGCAGCTACAGTGCTGTTTCCAAAGGGCATCCTTGGCAAGAAAATAGAGAGGAAGGAAAGATCCGTTATGTGTGCCTGTGTATTGCCCCTAGAACAGGATCAAAGTTATGAAAAGAAACTCTGGTTTTGTTTCTCCACAGTTGTTAAAGTTCACAGGCTTCCCAGGATCTACATTTCAAGGCTATCATTAACCAAATTTTGTACATTTGCATTTGTTCAAAATAGTTTCCAGGTGGTGGGTAATTAGTGGTTAGAAATGGCTTGCAGTTTGGTGATAATTTGATTAAGTGAAATCATTAGGAAAATGAGCATTCCAGGTCTTTTGTCTTTCCCTGCTTCACCTGTGGACCTCAGCTGCTTCCCCACTCAGTCTCACAGGAGGCATCTCCTCTGTCTCCTGTGTTTCAGTAAGGAATAGATGGATCCTAGTCTGATGTGACAGGAGGATCCCTCCAGCCAGAACAAGCAGCAGGAAAAGACATTAACTCCAAAGAATTGCCACTTTAACATTCTTCCTGGAGAACTTCAAATGCAGTAATTACATCCCTCTCCCCAAGAACTCCACATACTCTGTTCTTTTGAATTAATTATTCAATCCCTAAGTCTGAAGCATTCTGCAAACAAATGAAGAGGACCCATGCCTGTACATTTCTATGTTGGCCAATGAGCTAGTGAAGAAAAGGGGGGAAATAAAAACAAAGAGGTAAGTATTTAAAGTTTATCCAATTATGTATAAATAAAAATAATTTTCTAATGTTGTGCAAGGTGGGATATGGATTTTTAAAAATAAGATAGTGAAGTGATATAGGAGTATAATTTGACCTGTCAGTCCTTTTTAATAAAAGGACCATTTTGTGTCCTGCTCCTTCATTCAGAAGTGGGGACAGTGGAAGGGAGAGTTAAGTACTTAGGTAGGTTCTTTTATAAAAAATCTTTGTTTTACTCATTTACTTCAGGAAATTTTGATTAAAAAGATTGATTTAAAAAAGGATGATGTCTTTATGCCTTCCTGTATAACTGGAGATTTGTCAGATAGTCACTGACTCATGTATTCCCAGTTGGTGGGGATGGATTTACAAATGTTTGGACCTAGAAACCCAAATGGATTTACAAACAGTTGCTTGAAGTGGATTTACAGATCGCATTGTGACAATGGCATATTGTTCACGCTTCCAAACCTAGGCTTAATACCAATGCAGTGCTACCTTGGGTGGCAGAAGGAAAGAAACATCCTCACCTTCCTGGCTCTCTACAACTCCCTAACAGGAGGTTGGAGCCAGGTGGGGGCTGATCTCTTCTCCCAGGAAACAAGTGACAGGACAAGGAGAAAAGTCCTCAAGTTGCACAGAGGCAGTTTAGGTTGGATATTAGGAAGAATTTCTTCACAGAGATGGTTGTCAATCATTGGATAAGGCTGCCCAGGGTAGTGGTGGGATCACCATCCCCGGAGAGATTTAACAAACATGTAGATGTGGCTCTGAGGGACATGGTTTAGTGGTGAGCTTGGCAGTGCTGGGTTATTGGTTGGACTTGATCTTGGAGGTCTCTTCCAACTTCATGGTTGTATAATTCCTTGCATCCTGGAGAATTTTCCAGCAGGTCTATCACTGGCCACCATCTCACATCCTTCTGTTCACAGTCTCACAAAGTAGGCAAACCCAGCTCTTTAGGTAGCTAAGTAAAAGCTCAAAAAGGACTAGTGAGACCATTCAGCTCATCTTCCTGGATAACAGCAGCCACAAACTCACCTTGGCTTGAAGCCCATGGCAACTGAAACAGGCATCCCACCCCTACTTTTCAAATGGTACCTCCTTGGCAGTGGTATTTCCAGCACTGCCAGCAGCTGACCTGGGTAAAGCTGTTACTGTCTCTCCTCTTGGCTCTGTTTCCCTTTGAAGCAGCGCATGTGACATTAGTGATCCCTGTACCCTTGCTGGGAACCTCCTGAGTTGTGGTAGATTCTCCCAGGGAGTCCATCCAACTTCATTTGCAGGACCTGTGTATGCAGAACACGTGAGATCCCTTAGGAAGATTTTCAGTCTAAACCCATTTAAAACTTTATATGGAAAAAGGAAAGTCTGAAAGTCCGCGCTCAGCAATATTGTATGCATGAGGCTGGGTTAATTCACCTTGAAAGAGGCCTTTAGGAGGACTTGCACATTCCTGGTGCGTTTGGGACAGGACATGGGTGAGTGCCCAAGAGCAGCAGCAGATAAACAGAAAACATTACAGCAGCCTGGCAAAGGGGTCATGGGATCTGCAGGGCTGGCAGCACTTCCAGAGCAGATCGGTTTGCGTTGCAGCCGCTTTTTCTCACAGATGGGATAAAAATAAGATAGATTAAGTATATCCCAGAAAAAATAGTTATGCAAAGGCTTGAGAAAGCTGCCAATGTCAGCAAAGGGAGGCAGTAATGTAAGCAAACTTCAGAGGAGGGGAGCTGCAGAGCGTCCTGCTGGAGCGAGTAGAGGGGACTGGCTCTGAGTGTTGGCTGGATGTGGGGTGAGGGGTTGGCCGGGTGATTTGGTTGACTTGTGTCTTCTGTGTTTACCAAGGCAAATCCCAATGGAGAGGGAGGTTTTTCTTTTAGCTGATAAATGTGCCTGCCTCTATATTAAAATGTTTTCCCCCCCTTCTGTGGTTCTTTGAGTCAACTTCTTCCCGGTTGAGTCACTCAGGCTGATAGCTAGGTGCTGAAGTCCCTGCTGAAATCTGGAGCTCCCTGTCAGTGCTTTTGGTGTCAGTTCTGCTTCTCTGGGGTTAGATACACCTTTGGTTTCGATCTGGCACCCAGCTTTCAATCAGATCCTTGGGAATGGCCAGGTGAGGAGCTGCTGCCTTAAACTAGATGTTGTATCAGTGAGCAGCAGCACCTCAGCTGTCAGAGTTGTAGGATGATCCCCAGTGAGCACAAAGCTCAGTTTGGATGACTGATGGAGCAGAAGCAGACGAAATATCAGGGCTTTGAAGGGCTCAGAAAAGCAATAGTTGCTGCTTCTTGGTGGCTCTGTAGTAACTGGCTGTGAACTTGGTCTCAGGCAATGGCAGATTAATCTGCCTTCGTTTAGCCAGTGAACCTGGCTTCTTGTAGATTTCTGGATTTCTGATTTCTGCTTTTCTTTTCCTTTTTAGTTTTTTTGGACAGTCACTACAACTGGTTCAAGGCTAATGCTCTAAGGGTTCCGTACATTAAAGGCTTCAGAGGGGCTGAGGCATAGAAAAACCTCTTACCTGGCACTAAGAAGAAAAGACTTAAAAGTGCATATAAGTATATGAAGGGGGGGTGTTAGAGGATGGAGCCAAGCTCTGCTTGGTGGTGACAAGCAATAGGACAAGAAGCAGAAGCTGCTGCCCAGGAAGTTCCACCTGAATGTGAGGAAGAACTTTTCTGTGCAGTAACCAAGCATTGGAACACATTGTCCAGAGAGGGTGTGAAGTCTCCTTCACTGGAGATATTCCAGACCCATCTGGACACAATCCTGTGCACTGTGCTCTGGGATGACCCTGCTTGAGCAGGGAGGCTGGATCAGATGAATCACTGTGGTCCCTTCCAGCCTGACCCATACTGTGATTCTGAGACCAAGTCTGAAATGGTGCTTCTCTAATTTGTCAACATTTACTCTGCTCTGGGGAGGTGTAAACAGTGAGGGGCATGACCAGAAGGAACGAAGTCCACCGGATATCATTCTCCACTAAGGAACAGTTATTTGTTGGCCTCTGGAGTAGTTACTTCAGACAGGTTTTTAAATGCACTTAATTTAGACAAGAAATAATCTCGGTGATGGGGGTTGAGAACGTGTAGGGAACATTTTGGGGATAAACATCTGCCTCTTTTTGGTTAACAACCATATTTATTACATTAAAACAAATACCTCTATCTGACCCAGAGAGCTTGTGGAAGGAGGCCAGAAAATAAACTGTGTTGCTACTGATGAGATAATGGATCAGAAAAAAAAAATTAAAGCAATTGTAGTGCTAAAAAAAATACTCAGTCAAAGTCTGTTTCTCATTTCTTTTTACATTACTCTGAAAATTAAGACAAGTGTAGTTTATAAGCTCGGCTTCACTTTGTAGTTGGTGGGTTTTAGACTTGGCCAAAGAGAACTACAACTTGTCTTTCCCACATTGTTTGAGAACCGCACCAGAAATGCGTCTGAGCAGCAAAGTTCACTCCCCCCACGCATTAGGGCTGGGGAATTGATGTGCTGTATATGAGAAAGAGTAAAGAGACAAAGATTGCATCAAGACTCTTAGATGGGCAGAGGGAGCTGGATCTAGGCATTCCCTTCAGCCCTGTTCTCTAGAGCTGTCTGTCTGTCTGTGTCTGTGCAGCAGTGTCACTGATGCCAACGCAGTGATCCCTCTGTCTGCCTGGCCAGCCACACTGGTCTCCCATCTGGGGATGATGCAATTTCCTTTGCTTCTTTATTGGGGGATTAAAGGAGCTGCTTCTTCTCCCTTTTCCTTGTAGATAATTTATTGGTTCTGGATTTAATAATTTTTTTGTATCTGAAGGTTTCCTGCAGATGGATTAGGAAGCAATGCAAGCACTGCAATGACAGCACTGTCAAAGCAAGCATTTACAGTGTAGGCTACCTGTTCCCTGATCCTCCTGTTGCATACCTTGAGATTCATATACACATACTGTGTGTCACTTCAAAGGCAACTTTGGCTATTGGACATTGTTTACTATAGGAAAATTAAAAGTGAAGTTGTCTTGCATGTCTTTCTGGTAGTTGTTGGTAAGTTCAGTGTTGACTTTATCTGCCTGAAAGGAGGTTGTAGACAGGTGAGAGTCAGTCTCTTCTCCCAGGTAACAAGGAAATGGCTTCAGGTTGCACCAGATAAGGTTTAAATTGAATATTGGGGAAAGTCTCTTCACTAAAAGTGTGGTCAGGCATTGGAACAGACTGCCTAGGGAAGTAATGGAATCACTCCCTGGAAGTGTTAAAAAATGCATACATGTGTCACTTAGGGACTGATTTAGTGGTGGGCTTGGTAGTGCTGGGTTAATGGTTGGACTCAGTGGTCTTAGAGGTCTTTTCCAACCTAAACAATTCTATGATTAATAACTGCTTCAAAAATTTCAGAATCTTCCTCCTCTTGGTGTCTGGCTCATTGGTAATATATTCTTTTGAAACAGTCAGACATCACTCATTATCACCAAGTTTTGTATCTAGGGGACCCTCCTACCCAGAAGCTTTTGTTGCCACTCTTGTGAGCAGCAAATGGCACCTGCCATAGTGAGTTAGGAGGGTTATGCAGGGATTTGTATTAATAAGACATTGAGCTGGAGATTTGGCTGGCGGCATTAGCTCCTGCCCACCTGCTGTAGGGGCCAGATGTAAATCCATGAGCTCCTGCAGGGGTATGCTGTCCTAGCACATCCCATCCCACCCCTGGGAGCTGCCCCTGCAGCTGTGAGTGGAGCTCTGCTGAGCTGCCTGGGAGCAGGTTGTCTCCCCTGAAGCTGTTCTGTCACCTCAGCCTGGCACTCCACAGGTCAGCTCTGCTTGTGGGACTGAAAGGCACTGCTTGTTCTTCAGCCTGAGGGGTGAAGTTGTGCCCTTTTGGGCTCTCTGGGGACCAGTTCCAGTCCAGACACCTTGGGGGACTTGCCACATGATGTGACTATTCTTTCAGGACACAGATAACTACAGCTATTGATTTATTTTGTTGTAAAGCACAGGAGGAGCATGAGGGAATACAGATGTCTGTCAGCTTTGCAGCAAGTTGCAGAGACCCCTTTGTGGCAAGTTTGGATTGCTTCTGTATTTCCAGTTGTCCCATTTTCTTTGATGTAGAAGACTCCCCTGAGTTTGAAATTCTTCCCTTTAGGTTTCTGAGGTCTGATTCTTTCTGCAACAGTTCTTATGAATGTTTGTTTCTTTTCCATGCAAAAACCTGCATGGGAATGCTCAATATATGAAGAGCTTGCAAACGTCTTTTCTTTGAATGCATGGACACTGTCCCCTGTGGTAGAGCAAGGATTGATATGCAGGGTTTAGCTCAAAATAAGCCTCCATTTGGGGTGGGAAGGCCCTTGGACCATATCACAGAGGATTTTAGGAGTTCCCTCTGGTAGAAAGATGGATCCATCTCTAGTGGCTGTTCACAGCCCTGCAATGAGCACATCCTTTGTAATGACACTTTTTTCTTTCTCCTCAAATACAGGGGTTGCTTTACTTAACTTGATTTACAACTCTATCAACCAAACTCTATTAATAAATTTTCCCAGTAAAGACAAAGCTAGTCTCTGACAAAAAGATTGTTTTGTTTTTGTGGGTTTTTTTCCTTGTGTAGTTTAACTCTATTGCTTAGAAGGAGAGATTAAGCAGCAAATAGAGTTCCTGGCCCCAGCATTTGTTGCTCTGTTTGCATAGCCCTGTCAGCTGTGCCATTTTTCACACATCTCATGGACAAGGTGTTAGTGGCAAAATGTTTATGTACAGAAGGAGCCAATGTCACGTACCTTCCCCAGCCCTGCTCACTCACCTTTTATTAAAAGCTTTATAGAGAGAGCTGCAGAGTTGGTGATAGATGCAGTAGAGAACAGAATGGGTCAAACGCCAAGTTTTGATGCAGAGATTTTCCTTGTCAGGACTGTGAGAAGTGGAAACACAAACTGAATAAATGGGTCTGATGATGCTGGACTGTGTGCAGGTTTTAAACCCCCAATTTTCCCAGCACACCAGCATTCAGCCCTCAGTCTCCTGAGTTACACAACCCTCTTAAATAGGCCAATTATTTCTCTATGCAAGAGTGACTCAGAGAGATTTTCCTGTCTGTTGCATATGAAATATATATTTAATTTTCTCCAAGAAAGCCCATTTTTACTTGCAATTCAAGTGAAATCAATATTCCAAAATGGCATTTCAATAAAATCAAAGCTGTAAAATAAACAAGGTAATGGGAAGAAAAGCGCTGTAAATAGATTTTCAAATGTCAGACAGTTGATACATATTTTCAAATATGTAACTTGATTTCACAGTGATAAATATGGGAAACTGAGAGCAGGTGAACAAGAACTATGAAAAGAGAGAAATTATATGAAGGTGCCTATCCTTTCCCTTTAGCTATGGCAACGTGCAGGTGTGTGGGACACCCCTGGGTGAAAGGGAGAGAACAGGTATTGTTTTTGTAACAGATTCAAAGAATTATAGAATAGTTTGGATTGGCAGGGAACTTAAAGGTCATGATGTCTAAACTTCCTGCAATTAACAGGGACATCTTCAGCTAGACCAGGTTGCTCAGAGTCCTGTCCAACCTGACCTTGAATGTTTCTGGGGATGGGGCATCTACCACCTCTCTGGGCAACCTGTGCTAGTGTTTTACCAACCTTATTAAAAATAATAAAAAAAAGGCTGAAAAAAGGCAATTTGCACTAAGAGACTCTATTGTTTCAGCAAGCCAGATCCTGGATTTTTTGTCTCAGCAGAGAAATTCACAGGAGTTAAAGAAGGAAGAGAGCATTAAGGAAGAGCTGTGGGGGTCATTGCAGGAGTCAGTATTGCACTGATGCCCGAGCTGATGGTGCTGGAACCACCATCTCTTCTTCACCTGTAAATCCCCCAGCTTTACCTAATGTTTCACATGCTGCACAAATGACACTCCCTCTTGCTTTTCCCAGGAAGCACAGAGTGGTTGTGCTCTGCTGAGCAGTGGCCATGTCCCAAGCCAGCAGCAGCTTGTCTTGTTCTGGGACAGGACTTGTATAGTTCAAATTGTCACTTGCAGTCACCCACAGCAGAAACCCTTGTGATTAGAAACTTGTGAGGACATCCCTGCAGCTTGCAAAAAAGGTTTCTCATCTTTCTGGGAGAAAAACAACTGGAAGACTGAAGAAGTTTTATATCCCCAGATGTGAAAGTTGATGCAAAGAAGACAAGTGTAGAAATGCCATGTAACCCTAACATGATTTTGAGGTGGTAGAAGAATAGCAAACAATGCTATACATATTTTGTGCTTTCTTAATCACAATATCTCTCCCTAAAGTGTGATCCAGATCTACCAAATGTATTGTGAAGTCAAATCTAGTTGGCTTGCAGGTCAGAGAAGTTTGAATGGACCTTAGTCACCTACGAATCAAGATTTCTGAATTAATTGCTATTATTTTGATTAGAAAGTTTGGGAACACTCTAACATGAATGAAAGAAACAAGAAAGTAATTAAACTAATAATCTGTTTGAGGGGAGAATTGGGACATAATTTCTAATTGTTTAAAGAAAAATGGAGGCTGAGAATTAATACAACCAGTATCTTCTATCCTTGGAGAGCTGGTAAGCAAGGATGGGACATTTGGTGGAAGAAGCTTTGAGACAGGAGTTCTCCATCCTGGTGCATTTATCAGGCTTTTCAGGTCACCACCTGAGTGAGGGGGGAGTTTCTCCTCCGTGGGTGAGTGATTCAGGGGGTTGGTCCAGCAATGGGCTGAGTTTGGCTGAGCTGCCACTTGTCACCCCACTGGTTTCATCTGGGTGCTCTGGATTTCTGAACAATGGTGTTTTTTTAGTTTGGGAAGGTGCTGTTCACATCACCCTAAAAGTGGGCTTGGCCATTATTTGTGATGTGGGAAACAGATGTGGTGCTGTCACCCTTTGCTACCAGGAGTCCAAGGTAAGATTCAGACCTCCCAAGCTTTCCTGTAGTTTTGTCTTAATCCAGGAAGTTTAGCTGGCATTTTTCTTATTCCTGCTGGTTAGAAAGACTTAGAGCTTTCATTAAATGCTGGATCTTGATCCTGACTAATGAAAAGCAGAGCAAAATCGCACTCACAATCTGGCAGGGAGTTTGAATACTTGTGCAATAGGAAAGGTCCTCTCAGGTGCAGTTTATGCTGTATGGTTTGTGTAATGCTCAGCAAAGCCCTGTCAGTGCTAGGTTTCCTGTTGCTCATAGAATTCCTTTACTATTAGTTTTTTAATTTTTAAAAATTTTTTTTGTTTGTTTGTTTTTTTGGTTTTGCTTTGTAGAATTTGATCTCTGCTTTAAATTATATCACCGGTAACGTGTGTGCTTTGATTATTGCAATGTGACTTGCTGGATAGGGATCATTCCCTTCCTCAGTCTCAATTTGCTTCACCTTCACTTCTAACTTTGCTTTCTGGGGAAAGGAAAGGATTGTTTTCCTTTGGGATTGCCAGTGATGATGGTCTTTGATTTCTACGTCCATGGTCAGAAATTGTTCTCAAATCCAGCCTGTCATATTGAAATGATTTACTTCTTTCATTGTTTGAATCTCCTCATTATTCCTTGCCAATTGTGTGTGTGAGAATGTTCATTCCTGCATTTACCAGGGTTTTCTGCATCTACTGGACTGGCAGGTTCACATCTGTCTTTCATAAGGAGGATTTTACAGACAAGAACTCCCTGGAAAGGGATTAAGCCTTTTGGCTGTTGTTACTGTTGTTGTTCCTGAGTTTGTCACTGCTGAGAGGATGATAAATGCTGTGCACGAGACCCACCATAGGAACTCGTGTCCCTGCTAGGGGATGGATGTTGTTGTCCCTTTGCCTGTCATCACCTGTATCACAATTTTTGTTAATGAAAAGCCAGAAGTGCTCACAGTGCAACAACCTGGGCAGTGCAGAGCAGCTCCAAGGCTGTGGCTGAAGGCTGCTCAGTGAGGCAGTGTCCAAAATGGACAAAGCAGGGAGGGACTGCATATCAATATTTTCCCCATCTTAAGCCTATTTGTTTACTAATTCCCTATGGAACAGGTGTCTCCTGCTAGTGATGGATAACATGAGAACTGTCATACTGTGCACTGAACTAGCTGCTTTTATATTTCTGCAGGTGGATCTAGATGAATATTCTAAAAGGGATAAAGTGGTAGATAGCTGGAGTTTTTAATATCTAAATCTCCCCACCATGGCTGGCATGGTGGAGTGCCTAAGCCCAGAATTCCAAGTAGTTGCCATCATTATGTAGTATCTGCAGGTAAAGTTGTTTCTGAGCACCTTGAAAGGATATGCTGAAAGCCCTCAGAAGCAGATGAGTCCTGTTCTCACACCTGTGATCACACAGGCAGTGTGGGCAGAGCAAGGAAGCAGCTTTGCTGGCTTTTTACTCTGACACGGATTTGCCTTGGTGGCCGTGGGCAAGTCAATTAAGTTCCATGGTTCAGCTTTCTCACTTGTGAGAGATGAATGCTATACTGGTTTTAAAACATTGACGGTGTTTTTGAGAACTAATTAGTTGGTGTTTGAGGCACAATAGTTTTCCATAGGGGTTATTCACTGAGTTCTTGATCCCTTTGCTCTGGAGGGTGTTAATTGCTGTATGCTTTTGGGATGGCCCTAATGAGATGAGAGTAAAGGCATATGGAGGTGAGTGTGTGATTAACAAAATAAGCGTGGGGTAGAACAGATTTCCCCAGGCAAGAAATTGAGTTGCTATGGCCCTCTGGCTTTCCTTTTGGCATGTATTCCTGAAAAGGCCCCAGAGAGCATCCCATGATAAATCCCACTGTTCACCTGTCCTGGGGCTCTCCCCAAGGGCTGCCCCTTTGCTTTCAGAAGTGCTCAGCCACATCATGGCAAGGAAGGATCTGAAATGGCAGGAAGGATCTGAAATTGCCTCCCCTTCCTATCTGTGTGGCCAGGTGAGGAAGCGAGGAATGTAATTTCATGCACCATAAATACTAATAATTCCAAGTACTTAGGACTCAAGCATGCACATTGCTGTGGTGTGAGCTCTCTCCCCTGGCTGCAGTTGGAGCAATCACACTTAGAACCTGTTTGTCTTGGCAGAGCTGCCCTTATGAATGAGGTAACTTTGGAAAAGACATTCCTTCACTCATGGCAAATGGATAAAAATATCTGAACTTCCACAGGGCTGGGAAGGAGAGCAGGAGTCAGAGTAAAGCACAGAGCACGGACCTCTGGAGCAAGGGCTGCAAGTCCCAACACCTTGCCACAACACCTTTGCTGGACCAGACCTACCACGGGGCGTGCCATGGGCCTCAAAATGTTTTGCTCAATCTGGCCACTTAGAGCATGCAAGTTGCAGCAAATGACCTCTGTCCTTGCTGAAAACTCTGTTTTGCAGCTCAGTGACTTACATATTGAGTTTACAGGAGTGATATAAGAGCCTCTGCTCTGCCAATAGCTGTGAGAGTATCTTGGACAGTGCTTTGGGACAGAGTACACAGCACTGTTGTTAACCAAAGATTAATGTGCTTTTCCTCCTTTAAAATAAAATTAGGCAGCCTTTCTCTTCTATGACAGAAGAGATGCTGGTAAAGGCTTAAAGTTAGGGATGTTAAACTATTTGGACATGCAGGAATGGCACAGTGTGAACTGACCAAAGGCTGATAGTTGCCTTTCTTGTGTGTGTGTGTGTGCATGTGTGTGTGCCTTGTACAAAAAGAGCTTTTCAGAATGAAACAAAAGAGACATAATTTCACAGTTTGAAGGAAGGTAATGAAGTGCTGCAGTTATGCCTCTCCTGGAAGATCTGTCCCCAAGCCTTCACAGGCAAAGCAAAGGGTTTGCTCAGGTAGTTTATTATGCAGTGATAGTTCCTGCTGCTGCTTTTCCCCTGCAGCTGGAATCCCAGCCATGGGTGTTTTTATGCGTGATGCATGCACTGACTTAAAGACACTTCATAAATCACATTTGAAAAGTGACTTTTGTGTGTGTGTGTTTTGCTTAGTTTTGTTTTGGAATTTGGCAATAAACATTCCAACTAAAAGAAAAATCAAGCTTGGGATTGGCTCACTCACCAGCTCTGGGGGAAGGGACTTCTGGAGATCAACATATTTATAAGTGTGCAGTAGTTGGATTGGGTGTATTGGCTACTTTTTTGGCAAGGCTGATGTTGCTTGATTATTAAGAATGATTCTGTATTATTTATGTCACCCATCTGAGGCTGCTCTATCTTTGCAGATGTGCCCTAAAGCAGGGAAGCAGAGCATAGGCAGTGCAGCCAGACTGCTTGACTTTTATTGGAAAGCACTGCTTTCATTGTAAGAACAGCTTTTTACAGCCAGGCAGCTCCGTCTGTCCTTGTTTTCCTTCCAGGAATGCAAGGGGCTGGAGGGAAAGAGAAGCAGAGAAATGCAACTTTGATTGAAGCTCTGGGGGACCATGAAAAAGAGCAGAAAGGGAAGCAAGAAAACCATAAAAATACTGTAGTGGGGGCCAGTGAAAGCATGACACAATCCTGAGAGCATGACAGGGCTGTAGGAGCTGTAGCTCCCCTTTCCTCAGGATGCTTTTGGATTCTTGCTATGAAAAGTCCTTCAGCTAGAAACCTTCACTAAGGAGGTTGGAGAGAACATGGACGTGGTTTAACTCGTTTCCTCTTGTAGTGCTTGCAATGGGAAAGGCTGTACTTGTCTGTGAGAGCAATATATGGGTCCCACTCCCTATCCCTGAGAAGATTGATGTCAGCTCTCAGTGCCCACAGAGGTGCTGAATGCAGGGCTGAGGCCAGGAGGGGTGTAAATCCTGACTCTCACGAACTCTCAGGTGCTTGTGTGTATAAGCCAGGAATCAGGACCACACACCCATTCTCCCAATTGCATCTTGAAGGCTGCAGGAGCCAAATTCGATTCTGCCAGCAATTTTTCTGCCTTCCTGATCAAGGCCCACTGGAGGCACCCAGTAGGTGTCTGCCTTGCGTGGCTGGTGTCTGAAGCAAGGAACAGTTCCTCATCTTTACCTAGATGGGATGACAGGCTCTCATTACTGATGCTCCTGGGAGAAGAGTAGCACTGTGGACCATCATGGCTGCTGTCAGGGAAACTGTCCTTCCTTACTGGGGTTGCCAAAATCAAATCCACCAGTGATGAAGCTTCACTGCAAGGCTCTGCCCTGTGCCTTTTGGGCCCAGGGCTCTGTAGAGCTGAGCTTCCCCAGGAGGAGAAGGCAACTCCTTCAGCAGGACTCTCTGGTCCCTTCAGGATGTGGAAATTATCAAGCCCTCCTGAGGCTGAGGTGAGGTTTGGAAGTGCAGCCCTTGTCCCCTGAGATCCACTGACAGTGTTGCAGAAGGTGGCTTTTGTGTGCACTTGTTTGATGGAGAGTGGCTGTGACTGCTGGGCTTTGCTCTGAAGCCAGGGCTGTCGCTGTGACAAGATCCTGCTGGAGAAGGTGAGTCCTTCAGGAGTTATTATCTGAGCCAGTGGCATTCCCAGGCATGTGCAGAGGTTCCCAGCCTTAGATGTCAAAGTAAGTCTAGGTGTGAAGGAATTTAGTGAGGTGCCTGGGCAAGAAATTAGTATTTTTTTTGTGACTAATTTTGTTAGTGTTAAGCACTTACCTTCTCCCTGAAGTGAAATTCATGTGCCTGATTGCTGTGTCACAAATCCTACCTCCAGTGGTACTCCCAGGGTGAGAAATAAAATGAAGGCAAAGAAAAAGCAGGCAGAGCCTGCTTACCTTAGGGTAAGGCAAAAACCTTAGGGCTTTGTCTTTTCTAGGGCTGATGTGGTAACACCAACAAAATCCTTTATGCCAGTGGTCACAGCTCTGGAGCTCTCCTCTGTTGTGGTGTCTGCAGAAAAAGCCACCTTGTCTACTTCTCTACTTTCTCTCCTTGTTTTGCCAGGATGATGTATTTATTTGGGTTAGGTGTCAAGCAACATCCTCTGCTAGAACAACACCTCTGGCTGCCAGAATGAGGTCACTGCTGGTCATTGCTGAATGCTTGGTTATTTCAGGCTTTGTCTCTCTGCAACACTTTGGTGATAATTTCAGAAATGCTGCATTGTGGAAGCTCCCATCCAAATCATGCTTTGGGAAGAGCTCCTGGTCAGCTGGGAACATGATGCCTCTGTGACTTATTACAGGCCTTAGCACTGCCACCTGAAACTGAGGTGACCAAAATTGAGTTGTCACATCCAGGTAAAGGCATTGGATGTTTGAGCAAACAACTTTTACTGTATTAGTCTGGATTAAGTCTGAAAGGCTCTGGAGATGTGGGGAAATTGACTGGGAAACCAAGAATGATTTTAATAGAACTGTGTCTATGACCAGCTGACAATTAAAGGCTGCTGATGCAGGTGGGCTTTGTCAGCATCTTCTGGTTCATGTGGAGAGGAAACTGCTCACTCCTGAGTCATGCAACTGTGAGCTCCCCTTAGAAGCTCATTAGTCATCAAGCAGGGTGGACACTGGCCACTCCTGACAGACTTTCAGTCGGGGAGACTCTTCTGGCAATGCATTTCCATGCTTTGCTTTCCTTTCCATTAGAAGTGTTTTCCTAGTGACTAATCAAGGTTTTCCTGATGTAACTTCTTAGCCCATGACTTGTCACATGTCCAAATGAGTACAGAAAACAGATTTTATTTTTTTCTTTCTGCTGTCTAGCAACCTCTGTATTTTTGAAGGCTGTTTTCATGTCTCCCAGGTTTCTCTTCAGTCTCTTGCTGTTATAGTGACAGTACCAGTGCTGCCTAAAATTTGTGATCATTCTCTCTCTTTCCTCTGGAATCTCTCATGGAGTTCCATGATTCACTTGCATTCCACAGCACCAGACCAGGCAGAGGACTCTACCTGAGATCTTACTGCTGCTGAGCAAAAGCAAAGGGTTTAGATCTTCTGGTCTGAGGCCCATCAGCCACTTGACATCAGTGGTTGATGTTCACCATTCTGATCTGCAGGAGTGCTATGGAGAAAGCTGACTTTCATCCTGTATCTGCCTCTTGGAGTGTTCCTGACTGATTTTGGTATCTTGGACTTGCCTGTATCTCCAATCTCTCAAGATCACGTTTGAATTCTCCCCCTCTCATTTTATTGGAGTCCTTCCTAGAGTGGTATCATCTGCAAATGTAATAAACATTATCTATATTCCAGCATCCTGGTCATCATCCAGTTACTTTGTGTTCAGGAAAACGAAAATATTGTCATTAGAAACGGATCTAGGACTGACCTTTGCAAAACCCCATTTGAAGTATCTTTTCACTGTGAAAAATGAATCCTTGATAACTACATACTAAGCACTTTTCCAGCTAGTTTGGTTCCTGCCTTAAGAATACACTGTGCTTCTGTAGTTTGATTATGAGAAGGTCCTGAGAGACACTGTTCTTTCTAGAACACTGCTGATGTGGAGCCTCGGAATAGGGAAGGTTCAGATTAGCAGTAAATTAATCCTCTGGTGAAGGCAGACCATAAATGAAATGCTAGAACACACAGTGGCCACTCTGAAGGCTACTGCTCATTTTTTCCCCCTCGTTTTCTGAGCAGCAGCACAGCTCTCAAGACCACACAGCATTTGATGGTACAAGGCAGACAGTGCATCTTTCAGAACATTTCGCTGACTTTCCTACTAGAGGCACATTAATTTTTCCCTCTCCAATACACCTTTCCCAAGACAGCGAAATACTGTCTAGAGGGAGTGTTGGTGTTCCCATACCTTTCTGAAGAGCTGCTCAGTTGGAAGTCAGCAGCCAGCCTTTGCCTGGAAAATAGATTTTATTTGCAGAATTGGCAAGTCCTAGTTTATGAAGACATTTTTCTAGATTAAAACATAAGAATCATATACTTACCCATAATAATAAATGAGATCCAGCAAGGAAGAATGTATTATGAATTCCACCCTGGAGTACTGCATCCAGGTCTGGGGTCCTCAGCACAACAAAGAGGTGGAGTGGGTCCAGAGAAGGGACAAAAAGGTATCAGAGCAGCACCTTCCCTACAAAGACAGGCTGAGAGAGCTGGGGTTGTTTAGCCTGGAGATGAGAAGGCTTTGGGGAAAACTCATTGCATCCTTCCAGTGCCTTAAAGGGGGTTATGAAAAGCAGGAAGAGGGACTTTTTATACAGGCAGACAGTGACAGGACAAGGGATAATGGTTTGAAACTGAAAGAGGGCAGGTTTAGATTAGATGTCAAGAAGAAATTCCATACTCTTAACACAGTGAGACACTGAGACAGGATGCCCAGAGAAGCTGTGGATGCCACATCCCTGGAATTGTTCAAGTCCAGGTTTGGTGGGGCCCTGAGTGACCCGGTCTAGTGAATGGCATCTCTGCCCATGAAAAGGGGATTGGAATTAGATGATCTTTAAGGTCCCTTCCAACCCAAACCATTCTATGATTCTGCAGTTCTATGATACTGCATATAAATATGTACTCAGTAGGAATTTGCTGTTAGGATTTTTTTTATAGTGCAAGTGCATTAGCTGGAAGAGGGGTAAAAATTAATTTTCTTTCTACATTGTTTGCATCACAGATTCTGGCTTTGGCTCACCTCTGATCAAACTATTCATTTAAAATATACAGACACAGGCTTTTTGCCTGTATTTGTGACTGCTCTCACTGGCTGCAACCATACTAGCAAACTGCACAGGTCCAAGGTGTGGGTTCAAGCATCATCCAGATGGTTTAATTGTTTCTGTGCTCTTTGCCCTGGCTTTGCCCCCTGCTACATAACCCTCATCCACACATGGCTTGGGAGCCAGCATGGCTCTTCCCAGTGAGCAATAAGAATGAAGCCATACCATGTGGAAGGGTGCAGGGGAGAAAGTTTAGCCATATGGACACAATCTGTGCTGTGCCTGTTGCCCTGGGGGTCAGAGAATGAGCCTTGGCTTCTCTTATTTATAAGCAGAGACATAGAGGCTGCAGAGCCCTTGCATTGTAAGAAAAGGTACAGAATACTTCAATAACATTTTTATTTATTTGCAAGGTTCTCCTTCCCCTTGTGCTTCTGCCAAGTTTGTTTTTAAATCCAGATGCTAATACTTGCACATAGGTGAGCTTCATGACCATTCACATGTGCCTGAATTTGTTTGGACAAAGGTTCTTTTGTGATTGAGGCTTAGCACTTCGTGAGCCATGGGTTTGTCTTCAAAATAGTTTTTTTCATTTATATCTAATTTACTGTGTGAAGGAAGAGAAAGACAAATTTGTTGTTTGGATTTTCAAGTCATTAAATTTATTCTGTGAGCAGCTGAATGTATGAGGATGCTTACACATGTGCTTCATGGCATGACTTGAGCTAATCACAAACTCTTGAGCACAAAAGCAGGACAAACCTGGCTGATTGCTCCTGCCAACTGTTTGCTAAATTGGCTCATTTGATTCACTGAAATGGCAGAAAATTTAAAAAGAAAAATGTGTCTGCTTGGATTTGCAAGTAAAACCAGCTTGCTTTTGACTGGGGAGGGGAAGAGATTAAGTGTGTGTGTGGGGATAGCTAGAAAGAGGGAAAAGGAGGGAATCAGAAGGAGAGAAAAGCAGGACAGAGATGAGGGTAACTTAAACCTTCCCTTTCTGGCAGCAATAGACTCTTAATTGGCTTAACACTTTTGGTGGACACTTACCTTTTCTAGGTGAAGGAGAAGGGTCGGTGACTTCAAAAAATAAGTCAGTCCAAGAATCAATAGGACCTATTGCAGGATGGGCTGGATTGTCTTGGGAAGGTGAATTGCCTCCACTTGTTAGTGACAGAGGGGATTTCATCATCTAGTTTAAACTAATCTTTTAAATTTTAGACTGATATTGGATGAAGCCTGATACTGGACCAGTTCACATGTAATTGTTAACATTAAAAACCTAAGACAAGCATGAAGCCTGACACTTCTGTATGCTTAGTTTCAACCCAAGTTTCTATCCCTTCTGTAGTGGACCTAGCATTTGGTACTTTGAATTATGCAAATATTGATTAGCAGAAGCATTTCTTCTTGCCAAAAGCCATTGGTCACCACACAGTCCTACACCTGACATGTTGGATATGCCTGGTTTTTGTCAGCCAGTGGATGACACCAAGATGAGCAATGCAGCTGATGAGCTTGGGGGAGGGGGTGACATTCAAAAGGACCTTGGCAGTCTCCATGAAGTTCAACAAGGCCAAGTTCCAGGTCCTGCACCTGGGTAGTCTCCTGTATCATTACTGACTAGAGGATGAAGGTATTGAAAGCAGCCCTGTGGAGAAGGACATGGACATGAAAACTGGATGTGAGCCAGGAATGTGGACTTGTAGTGTGAAAACAGAGAGAGAGAGAGAGTTTCTTCCAAGACCCCTGGACAGGACAAGGGAAAATGGTTTTAAGCTGAAAAAGGGTAGATGAAATTAGGTATAAGAAAAAAAGATCTCTTATGAGGGTTGTGATACACTGGGCCTGGTTGCCCAGAGAAGATGTGGATGCCCCATCACTGGAAGTGTTCAAGGTAAGGTTGGATGGGGTTTTGAGCAGCCTGACCTCAGCCCAAATGTCAGGGGGGTTGGATTTAGGTGGCCTTTAAGGTCCCTTCCAACCCAAACCAGTACATGATTCTATGAGTTGAGCTCCTGTTAACATACCTTGAGAGGTTTTTAGTTTGTTTTATACACCAGATTTCTTTGCAGCTCTCTTTTGTAGATATCGCAGAATCACAGGATCAAATTGGAAGAGACCTCAGTGGGTTGGTCATGTGCTTGAGCAGAATTACCTAGAGCACAAGGCACAAGATTGTGTCCAGATGGGTCTGGAACATCTTCGGTAAGGGAGACTCCACACTTTCTCTGAACAACCTGTTCCAGTGCTTGGTCACTGCCCAGGAAAGAAATTCTTCATATGCATGTGGAACTTCCTAGGCATCAGTTTCTGCCCATTGCTTCTTATTCTATGGCTTGGATTTCAGGTTTATTGTTCTGAAGTGTCTCTATTAGGTCAGGAAGGTGGTCTGGGAAAGCATTCAAAGTCAAAATGCGAAAGGGAGAATAACCCTCCCTGAGCTACAAAGGATACCTCAGTGGGAAACATTTAATCGGATGAGTGGTTTCTGTTTGGAGTTCCGGTGTGTTAAAGGTGACCTCAGTTCCCTGCTGTCCCCAGGCTGTCATTTGTTGTACTGGAGCTGTCAGCATTGTCTGTCAGTTCTTGCCTTGAGAGGCCATTTCAGGTCTCCAGACTAGGGATAAAACTGCTTTTCTTCTGACTTTGTGCAATAAGGGTCCTGCAATGGGCCTGTGACCCAGCACCTGCTCTGTCACACCAGCACCTTTAATGAGGCATATGAACTGCCATGGGAGTTACATCATGGTGAAGGGTGGAAGTGTATTGGGATATTTGTTTTTTTTTCCTGATAATACTTCTGAAAGTTCACAGGCAGGTCTCTCTTAAGTCCTCACTTTGATAATTGCCTATTAAGAAACTTTCCGAAATGTCCTTAGCAACTCCAACAGGAACTGGTCCACCCTCAAGATTTACCAGCTCCATGATGTAGATTAAGGGTTGATTTTTTCTCACCTCTGATTGATTGGCAATTATGAAGTCTGCTTGCTACAGGTTTCCAGCATAGAATCAGTGATTATTTTTCTCTGTCTACAATGTTATGAGCCAAGCTCTGAGCCTCTGGCAATTCTCTGAATTGCTCATCATCATCTTGAATTTAGATTTCATGATAATTAGGACGTCTGAGTTGGACAGTGAAAATGGGCATTCTGATCTCACCCTCTACCCTGTAACTTGTTATTTTCCAAGCCATCTGCATGCTGTGAAAGCAGACTGGGAAGCTCCTCAAATTTTTAAAGGTGAAGAGGATAAAAATAAGTTTTCCTTAACAAGCCATTTCTGAGTGCTTTGCAAGCCACATCTTGAGTGCCAGCAGGACATCGAGGGGAGTCTGATCATACAAAGCTGTAAACAGGAATTAAACAGACTGTGCTTTGTAGATGCACATTGCTGAAAGTTGCTCCTGACTTGCTTTTGGGAAGACTCAAACCCTGTCCCAGAGCAGTATGGGGTGCTTTGTCCCTTCTCTCTCTCATTGCTGGTTCTCAGTGCTGTCAGAAAAGGAAAGAGGCCAAAATGCGGCACTAGTCACAACCAGATGTTGGGCTGCCTCGTGTGCCAGGAAGTGGTGGGTGATAAATCCCAGGCCAGCCTGTGCTGGGGGGAGGTGACACCCCTCACACATGTGATTGCCATTAAACATTCACTTTGTGAGAGGGAAGGGAAACAACAGGGCACAGAACAAAGAGGGGACTGGGTCTGAGGGGCTGCAGGACAGCTTGCAGAGGTGGCAGGGTGAGACACACTGACTTACACGTTGTCTCCATGGGGCAGATGCAAGTGCAGGAGGGTTTTAAGTGGCCTTCAGGAGTCAGGAATGTGAGAAATGAGCATCAACATGAAATAAACACATGCAAAATGCATTTGCTTAGGTTAGTTGGTTTTATTAGCTCATCTTGGTGAGAGAACTATGCATAAGAGTCTGTTGCCTACTGTAAATACTATACCTGGTCAGGTAGACCTTCCTGCCTTTTTGCTCATTTATTTTTCATCCCCCAAGCATGTGATCCACAGTGTTGGAACAGAAACATACCCAGAGCCAAAACAGGTAAAATAAACTCTGATTCTTGCAAGTGGCTGCAGGCAGAATTCCATCACAAACAGGCAATGAAATAGGATCATAAGATCTCTTGCCATATGGTAATTCAGGTTGGGAGGGAGCCCTGAAGGGCTCTGGTCCTACCTCCTGCTCAAAGCTGGATCAGCTACAGGGCAGAGTGGGTTGCTCAGGGGTTGCAGCAGGCAGCTTATAGGATGTTGGGGAAAAGGACAAATGCTGAGATGGTTATATAGCCTTTCTCTCTGCATAGTGAAAATCTCAGCCTTTAGCTTTGGCCCAATTCAGTTTTAAATGAGGTGTTTTTGTTTGAACAGCAATTAAAGAGCTTTGAAATAAAGCCTCTTTTACCCTAAAGTCACATTCAGCTACCACTGTACACATGGGCATGGATACAGGATAACTGGTGCAAAATGCCCTAAATTGTCTGTCTGGGAAGTCTGGGGTGGGAAAAGAGAGAGGATTGAGAGCTAAGGAGGGGTCATCTCTAAGTGTACTGGGAGAAAGATGGTTCCTGGAGGACTGGCCAAAAGCAAGACAGAATTTAAAACTGATGTCTAATTTGGGGAATTCCTTAGAGACAGCAGGGTGGAACAGCAAGGGGGACACCAGTTCAGGGGAACAGGAGAAGGAAGAGTTTTGGCTGCATGAGTACGTGGGGAAGAGCTGGGAGGGGACCAGACAATTCTGGCGGAAAAGAAAGGAGTCTGATGGTGCTGAGATCACAGGAAACACTACCTCCATGTGCACATAAATAGTAATAGTAATGCAGGAGCTGATAGAACAGGAGTATAGTTGATGTTTGGAAAAACATGAGGTTAAGTGATGTTAGAAGCAGCCTTGAAGATGCATACTTGAGCATAATGGGAAACTCATTACACATACATTTAAATATCTTCTCCAGTACATCCAGTGCTTTATAAAGGTCATGGGCTCATTCGTGGAGTTTAAAAGCCAGAAGAGACCGTGGGATCATCCAACATGATGTAATACATACAAATCTAATTACATCTTATCCATGCACCTTTATACTAAGCTCAGTACAATAAACACATCCTATCTTGGGGTTTAGACCTTGTCTGGAGAACCCATAAGAAGGACAAGACACCTGTGGCAGTAGTAGTAAACATTACTGTTTAAGACCTGCAGTGTTTCTGTAATTTGGGTAGTGTGCTATGACTGATATGTTCAATGGAAGCTGGCAGTTTTCTACTTTTCATACATCAAGGCATCTTTCACAGACTCCGTGTTGGTACAGTAAATGTCACTCTCTTTCCGTTTTCCAGCATAAAACCTTTTTTCAGGTCTTGAATCACACTGATGCCTTGGAGAGGCTACCTGGAACAGAGGCTAGACAAAGTTAAGAGAATAAAGTGGGTATTTATTAAAGGCTTTCAATAGATACAGCTTGGGCAGTCAAAAGCCTTGCAGAGGCTGCATCCAAGATGGATGGCCATCATGACAGACACATATGTTTGGTCTATTTGCATAGCAAGGGTTAATTCTCCAATTACAGCTTCAGGTTATGAAGTCACATTCTCCCAGTTCGCTCCTCCCCAATCCAATTTTGTTTATGCTTTTCAGAGCCTGAGGCTGTGGGATGTCCTTGGGTTCCAGGCATAGAGGAATTGTTTTGTCTGACCAAAGTGTGAAGACAGTAGTTAACACTTTATATGAAGTTTAGAGTTATGCACTCATGCAGCATAGGATGTGGAAAATATAAAGGCTAAAATCTTAAAGCTTCAACATGACAAACTCATCTCTGTGTCTTCATTCATCTTTTTTCAAGTTAAAGCAAAAGGACTTCAAGAATCATAAAATCATTAAAACTGGGAAAGACCCCTGAGATCTGTTAACCCAGCACCACTGTGTACACTGCTAAATCATATCCCTGACTGCCATACTCACACCTTTTTTAACACTTCCAGGAATGACTTTACCATCTCCATGGGTAGCCTGTTCCAATGCCTGACCACCCTTTCAGTGAGGCTAAACTCCATCATTCAGAGAGGATTTGACTCTACTCCTCTCTGCTGCCTGGTGGTTTGCTGCCATGGTTGTGTGGGCATGAGCAGACTGAGGTCATCAACCCAAGCACGCCCTGTGGCTAATGACCAGCAACAGATTTTCTATTTGAATATTTCATATCTGAACAATTCAAGATTTATTACTTCCCTTGAGGTTCTTTTAGGACCAGATTTTTTCATCAAGTTGTTTGTCTAACTCCATCTTCACATGCAACTTCCTACCCCACCACAAAATCAACTATGTAGTGTTTATATTTATTTAGAAGTGCTATGTTCCCTAGTTTGTTTTTTTTTTGTTTGTTTTTGTTACAGGTTTGATTTTTTTGTTGTTGTTCATTAGCATTAACTTTACATTTATTGCAATATATTCAGGGTCTAATAAATTCTAATATTGCAGTCCTCCAGATTGGCATAAACAGTCTGGTATTCTGTGGATATGCTGGAATTATGCTTGCATCTCCTGTGTGAGTTATTTGAATTTGAAACCATGGGAGTGAAGGGCATGTAAAATGTTGCTAAAGCATAAAATTGCAACAAGCAGGGAATTTATGTGTGTGCTAATGTCAAAAAAAATGAATTAAAATGGTGAGTGATTGCTCAGTGAAGCAGATGGATGATAAGAAATGCATATACAAACTCAGAAGGCCTTTTTAGAAAATCCTAAATTTTACCATTCAGACAATTAATAATGGTTCTGTCTGAAGGAAATTTGCATGTGATATGCAGAATCCTTTCAACTTGTATTCATTGTTAGGGTTTACCTTCCATGTAAGTGTGTCAGGCAAGTAAAGATCATTTTGTCTCAAGCTCCTGTAGAAAAAATATGATCTTTAGAGAGCTTTGAAAAATGCCATTAATCATCTCTGCTTCCCCCACAAGGAAGAATGGTTTTGAGATTAGGGCTTTGGAGGGGTACTTGGAGGATCTGGTTTGTGTTTCCCAGATCTGTCATGCACATTCATACATCTTCAGGTTGTAATTCAAAATAGTTTATCTAGCAGCTCAATAGAGGCAGAAATAACCCCATTTTCAAATGCAATAATTTGGTTAGGTATTAGTCCTCTATAAACTCCTTTGCAGCTATGGGAGTTCTTGAAAAGACTAAACATGTCTCTCTGTACCAAGTTCCTACCTTTAAAATAGGAATAATAGATTTCTTTGACCTTTTTACTTTCATCTTCCTTTGGTTTTCTACGTTGATTACAAACATTTTGGAGCAGGAATCCCCTTAAACTGTTTATGTGGTTCCAGGGAGGACATCAGCCTTGTTTTTGCCTTTGGGTACATTTGTAAAATAAATCGTAATTTGTAGTAATTTAACCTAAAATTAGAAGTCTGTGAAGAGAGTTGGTTAGGAGTTTTCAGACACATAAAAGGCTGTGGCAGAGATGTGGAAGTTGCCTATTGATCACCTTGCATGAGAAGCTAAAAGCATAAACTGTAGCAAAGGAATTCAAGCTTTATATTCAGAAAAATGTTATAGAGGTGAAAAGAGAGATGTTCTGGAAAAGTCTGAGTGGTTATCATTGGGCCTACATCATTGAAGGTCTTTAAAAGCAAGCTAGATGGGATCTTGCTATGGGTCTAGAAGGGTAGGCTAAACGACCAGGCAAAATAATTTCCAGTCCTGCTTCTCTGTGACACTCAACTCTAATTTGCAATTGCCTCAGGCTGAACTAGTGACTTGCCTAAACTCACGCAGTGTGTGTTGTTCAGAGGGCCAGGATCTGCTGTGCTTCTCCTCTGACTGTTTGCCAGTCGAACTCTCCGTGGACTTCTCCTCAGCAGTGCCAAAGCTAATGCTGCTCTTTCACTTTGGGATGTTTTTTCCTGAAGCACAAAACTCTACCTTGAAATATGAGTTTTCCAACCGTGAAGGCGGACGTTTGTTTTCACACAGAACTTGAGGCAGGGCAGGAGAAGGTGTTTGGTTTTCAGTGACGCTACCCACATGTGATTTTTGGCTGGGTACACAGAGTGTGGAGTGGAAAGCCTTACGTTCCAGCTGGCTTCACTCTACAGCACAGGAGTCTCTGCCAGATTTCTCAGGACAATTTAAATCAGCTCAGATTCTGGCGTGCTCTCTCTTGTGCAAATGGGAAGGTATGAGCATCTGTGCTGGGGGTCCCACTCCTTACCAAACCTCATTGAGTTAGGTGTTAATGAATGGTGATGAATGGGCATTGCTCAGAGCACAGGGACTGCCCTTGTCCTGTGAAATAAAATGGAGCAAAGCCTCTCTTGTCCTAGGGATGAGTGGCACAGCAGGACTTGCATCTAGCCAGATGTTTTTCCTTCAGAGCAGGGCAGTCACATGTATCCCAACTACCCGAGGGCAATGATCCAGTCTATGGCCAGCTGTGGCTGGGGAGAGCACTAACTGGCATGGCCAAGTTGCTGTCAAGCACTGTTTGAACATTTAAAGAGTACAAATGATCATTTGCTAGTGCTTGGACCGATGCCCTGGGCCTCCTCAGTTTGCAAGGAGGACCTACAGCAGCAGTGCCAGCACACCAGGGAGCTCAGTGCTGGGAGGACCCTGCAGCTGAGCTCTGCAGGATGTGCTGGAGTTCCATCCTGGCAGAACAGCATGTCACTCAGCTGAGGCCTGTACTGATGCAGCAGTTAGTGACTCACACCAGACATCCAAACCATCTGAACCCATGACAAAGCTCCGTGCTGTGCTCCTGATGCTTTGGCCAGGTATCCAGACACTCAGCTGGGAACACCCAGACAGATGGGGTGCCAGCTCTAACCCCATCTTTTGTGGTTGCTCTGAGAGTTGACAGTGCTTGTGGTGTGAGCCAGTGCACCTCTAAGACCTGGTGGCTGGGGGAACATGCCCATAGACTCATTGTACCACGTATTTGGAAGATGTTTTGGTTGGGTTCATTTTTGAGGAGAAACAGTTGGTAATTGTCAGCTATGGACCAAGGCTGTCTGAAGACTTTAAAAGGAGATATTTTCTTCTTGACAAAGGATACATTCAATCAGATTTGGTGGTAGTGCATGTATGGCACTAGAAAGAATCTTCTAATCTAATATGCAAATCAAATTTACTTTTGGTTTTTTTTATTTTTTTTGGGTCACTGGATTGTATTCTTTGCTACATTCTCTGTGTCTGTTGCAGGCAGACACACAGGACCAGCCTCTAAACAGTTTATAACATTCAGCGTTTGGCTTACAAATGAGGACTAGTGAAGGCTGTGGAGCTGACAGCCCTGTAGCCCAGGGTGGATATGCACTGGTTGTCAGCAGAAATCACACAGTCTGAGCCATGTCAGCTTCACACATCACCTCCCTGTCACAAGCTTGTCCTGGAAGGACCCCATCTGGATATGAGAGCCACGCCGTCCCAGGGGACAGGGGACATTGATTATGTTTTTGGCATTCCAACCATGACAACCAACAAGTCTTCCTTTTAGAGTTGTTGGTAATTGTGATTTTTCCTGCTAAGTGCTGAAACAAGAGTAGCACATTAATTTCACTTAATTCATCACTCAGACATAATCTTTTGCCTTTTTGGCGTATTTTTTGACGGTTATCTGTGTAGTGAATCCCAAGCTGTTGATGCCTGACTGGTTGTGTCCACCTGAGGAAAAGAGCAATTCCTGTATGCAAACATTCATCCCAGGAAGCCAGGATCTGGTCTGGTTCACTCTCGCCTGGTGATGCCTTTTTCTAGTCTTAGAAAATTGAGAGCTAGACACGGCTAAGGGATAAGGGGTTTTTACCATGGTATTTTAATAAGGATCCTTATTGGTGCACCACTTTGCCAAGGTGGGATGTGCCGCAGTGCACACACACAACAGATCACGTATACAATTTATACACCTTACAAGTTAGCATATCCATGAAGGACGCCTCAATGGGAGGCCTGGATGAGTGTCGTGATATTCCCCCATCCGAGGAATTCCCCCCTGGATGGGCCAAATCTCTAATTTACAGGATATGTTCTGGAGAGGACCTTGGTTTCCAAAGATAGCGTAGGGTTTTCTGGCCTCTGACTACGAGGCCTTTAGGATGTTTGGTCTCCTGGCCTAACAAAATATGAGGGCTATTCTAAGTGATCAGACTTAAGGAATTACAGATATGCATGCTAAGAATACTGAAGGCACATAGAAGTTATATAAAAGGTATATAAAAGAAAAGGTAAAAATCATCTTGGCATCACTTGGCAGTCAGAAACCTCAGCAAACTCTGTTCAAATTCCACAGTGGTCACTTCCACCCTATGAATATAGAAGGGCTCAACTGTTTTGAATTTTCTCTATATTTGTAAAAATAAAATTATTCCTAATTAAATAATTAAAAATGCTTTGTTTGATTAAGGCCCACATTTATCAGCAGTATTTTTATAGCTCTTTGCTGCCATTAGTGCTAAAGATGGAGCACAGAACAAAGGAGATTGAAGAAGGCTGTGTGAAGACTAATGGCACAGCCAGCTTTTAATCCCTCTCCTGACAGTGCATTTTTCATGGTGGCTTGTGTCCATCTGTGTTCATGTGCCAACAGTAGCAGAAGCCAGTGTAAGACGTCCTTTGAGCTCTTTGTCAAGGTGTCTTGGGGCAAGACTCCCATTAATAATTAATTCTAAGAGGAGTTTGTGCTCTCCAGAGTTGGAGCCAGGCCTGGGAGCACAGTCATGGTAAGTTGTACCTGTATTTAGCTCAGGTGGAAGATTTCTGTCTCAGAAGAGCTGCAGTTCTTTAATCTCTGCCTGTTCTGGAAGTGAGAGGATTTGGTTTGTTATGTCTGTGGGTGATCACCTTGCTAGAGCTGTATTTCTGCTCCACATACTCAGTGCTGACAGGGACTTATTTCTCTGGGGCTGTTTCCTCTGTTGTTTTTTATTGAGAGTACAGACAGGGTCTTCCATGCTGAAAAACACCTGATAAATACCAACAAAAGTACAAGAAAATAAATAAATGCAAACATGCCTGTAAGACATCAAAGCATCATAGAATCATAGAGCGGTTTGTGTTGGAAGGGACCTTAAAGATCATCTCATTCCAGTCCCCTGCCATCAGCAGGGAAACTTCCCAGGTTGCTCCAACCCCTGGCCTTGAACACTTCCAGGGATAGGGCATCAAAAACTTCTCAGGGCAACCTGTGCCAGGGTTTCCTCACCCTCACAGTAAGAATTTCTTCCTAGTATCCAATCTAAATCTATCCTCTTTAGGTAGGGCACTCTTCTTTCAAGATCTGGAGGTGTTGGCCGGAGGGAGCAGCGTCAGAAAATTGACTTTTGTTTTCACTCAGTCAAACTGAGAGGGAAAAGGATTTTTAATATCTGATTATAACATCACATTTTTGCAAAAATGCAGTAATGGTTAATTGTGTCCAAGTGTGGCTCTGAAGCCTTGTCTAGATGGAAATGTTTGTGGGCTGAGAATATGAGCATAGGAAGTTGTCTTTTATCTCTACAGTTGATTCTATCACAGGAAAGAAACACTGGTGGGAAGCAATCTTTGCTCATTAAATCAAATGATTGATACAAGCATGGCTTAAGGAAAAGTTCCACTGTAGTTTTATGAAGTGGTTGTAGTGGCATTTACAAGAGAAATCTTGGGAACCCAAGAACATGGGGGAGGCTTAGCTGTGCATCTATCATCTATTTTAGCTCTCTGTCATTTGCATCATTTAACTGAAATATGGAAAGATTAAAAGTCAAAGACTTCCCTTTGTCATAAAAAGGAACAACATTTATGGCTTGAATTTGACCCAGGAGACTATTTTATTCCACCATCTCTCCCTTAAACCCTGCTGGTGTCCTTGATGGATGAGATGTCCAGTATGAAATCCTTTCGCAATCACATGAGCCTGCTGGACTCTAACACAACCTTTATGTTCCTTGTGTTTGACAGGACAAGAGGACATTAGGGAAAGATGTGGTAATGCATTTCCTTCCTGTTTCTGGGCTGTGGCAGCTCTATGCTGTGCTAATAAAGTAGTTTGATAAAAGTAGTTTGATAAGAATGCTTAGGTTCCCTTCATCCTTGGAGGAAGCTGAGAGCTGCTCTCTGTGGGGCTCTGAGAAGTTGAAGGGATGTGTCCTGCACCATGAGGGCAGATGGTGCAGCACAGATGGGCAGTTGGAGCAGATACCTCTGTATACAATCAGTATTTTTGCCACAGATGTGGCTGGAATGTATGCAGGGACAGTTCAGAGGAGTCCAGGCAAATTTTTTCAGCCGTCTTCTTTGCCTGTGGAGCATTTCAGCATTCAGTGTTTCTAAAGGACTGTCCATTCAGATAATACACAGCTGATAACATCCCTGAGCTGAATATGTGTCATGGCCCTGTGTCTGGGTACAGACCCACAGGGCTAGTCCAGCTTTCTTCGCTATGGACAGGCAGCAAATTCAGCTCTTTGCTTGGCCTGACACATCTCCAGGTCATCATTGGGTCCTGTGTCTGTGATGTCCCCCATGCTCTGAGCCCTGAGGAGCAGCAGTGGCCTCCCAAGCTCAGACAGCTGCTTTGTCTTGTGCTTGACCTCTGGACTTCACTGAGCACTTCCATACTGACGAACAAAACAGTGCCAAAACCCAGCTCTTGACACCTTGGCCAGGTTGGTAGTGCCCTGGGCAACCTGATCTAACGGGTGGCACCCCTGCTATGGCAGGGAGCTTGGAACTAGGTGGTCTTTAGGGTTTGTTTCAAACCAAGACATTTATGATTCCATAATTTTATGATCCGTGACACTGGAACTCCGTGGACCATCCCGCTAAGTTACAGAAATGACATTTTATGTTGCATGGTGTGGACATGGCTTAGAAGTCAGTAGGGACCACATGCTGTTCCCAGCAGGCATTTTGGATGGAGTCACCTTGTTTTGAGTGTGAAAAGAGTTTAACAACACAAAGGTCACACTGTACCAGGTGAATGGTGTGTTTAATTTTCTTGCATCACAGCAACCACAGTTTACTTCTTCCAGAACACATAAGAGTGGAGGTTAATGCTCTTTGTGTCATTGTAAACAGTTTTAAGGATCAGGTGATCTTTGTTTTATCTATCACAAAATCTTCACAGGTCTAAACAGAACGCTGGAAGGACCACACAGATTTTCCTTCCCAGGTTTCCTTATTGTTTGTGGTGATGAAGCTGCTGAAGGGTCTAGAAAATGTCTTATAAGGGGTGGCTGAGGGAACTGGGGGTGTTTAGTGTGAAGGCTCAGAGTGAACCTCATTGCTCTCTACAACTCCCTGAAAGGAGGCTGTAGCCAAGTGAGGGCCAGTCTTTTCTGCCATGTCTCAAGTGAAAGGATGAGAAGAAACGGCCTTCAGTTGCACTAGGGGAGGTACAGATTAGATATTAGAAAAAAAATAAAATCACTGAAAGACCATTTGGGCATTGGAATAAGTTGCCCAGGGAGGTGGTGGAATCACTCTCTGGAAGTGTTCAAGAGGTGTCTGGATGTGGATATGTTTTAGGGGTGATTATGGTGGGGCTGGGTTCATGGTTGAACTAATTGATCTCAAAAGTCTCTTCCAATCTTCATACTTCTGTGATTGTGGGATGATTTCAGGCACCCTTTGCTTGAAGGTCAGGGTCTGCGGATGCGGGTAGGGTCATCACTCTTAGGGTCAACACTCCTATGTGTGGGCTCCTTTTCAGATCACAGCATCCCTCTTCCTCCTCAGCCTTGTTAACTGCAGATAGTTGTAGATATTGGGTATTTAGTCTCTGACCTTTCAGGAGAAGCTAACAAAACACATCTTCAGATGACATCAAGACACCACTGAGGAAGAATATTTTCTGCCTCTGAAGACGATCTGGGGAAATACGAAATCTGAGGGTGGACATTGTCTTCATGCATAACAAGCAGCACCAACCACTTCACTGCCTGCTTGGCCTGCAGGGAGACAGGAGGGCTGGGTCTTCGAGGGCAGGCATACGTCCCTGCTCATTGCAGAGGTTTGCATTAGATGACCTTTAAAGGTTCCCTTCCAACCCAAACCTTTTTATGATTATTTGAAGAATCATCTGACCATTCATCTCACCGCTGTCCTTTCAGTCCTGTGACAGCAGATTTACAGGGTGGTACAAGCTGCATGAGGTTTGGTGCAAGACCCTGCTGTGGAAACTGCTGTGATTCCCCTTGGAAGAGCCTGGGAAACAAGTGAGAGATCAGAGTTACTGCTCCTATGTCCCATTAGATGCCTGAGTTTGAATAATGTCCCAGCCATTTCACCCCTCTTATCGGCCTGCTGTAGGGAGACCAGCCTGAAGATGGGTTTTGATTTCTGGCTCTGTGACTGCAAACTGGTACTTGGGTGCCTCCAGAGCTTGTGTTGCTGTTGGGAAACTGGGCAGGCAGTTCCTTGTACCAGCTGCTGTACAAGCACAAAGATGCCATTTCTTCTCCATACAGTGTTTGTAATTAGTGTGCCTCTTTCACAGTGAGCCTCACTTTGAACTCTATTCGTCTTAGACTTTCCATTACCTGGAACATAATTGGAAGTGAGTTATTTGCTCAAGGGCGAAAAAAAATAGCTTTGATGCAAGATTTTTTTTTTTAAAAATACGGATTTTTAAGATAGGTTCTTTATTTTTTTCACAGAGAAAAGTCTGAAACAACTCAAAGGTGGAAAGCTCAGACTAGACAGGATAGTGACCCAGTTCTCACCCTCCACTGTAACATTGATTTTAATAGAATGGTAGAGGCCTAAACAAGGCAGTGATGTAACAGACTTGTACAGTGGACTTGCTGCAGTTCTTGCTGAACTGGGAGAAAGTTAGGAAGGAGGTTTACCTGAGTGTAAGTGAGATTAATCTCCTGTCTTATTCCACTGAAACAGCCAATGCTTTGATCTTCATTCAATTATTTGTTGTATTCCCCCTGTGCCCAGGAGTTATGGGCATGAATCACAGCCTTCTCCTGCCAAGCTGAGGTCAGTTTTAATACTTTAATATTTGATATATCTCCTATCAGCAGTCTGCATCTGGCAGTCAACAAGTTAACAACTATTTTTCTCCTCTAGCTGTTATGATCCCATGCAGTTATTCGAGTTAAGGCAATTAAGGTGGATTACTTCAGATTTTAGGTAACATGGATGGTTATTGGAATTGCAATTAACATCTTGTCGCTATAACCCAAGCAGGTTGTGAGGTAGATTTTATCCTGTGCCAGCTTCATTGATAGGGATTAGTTTTCCTTTGGCAGCTCCAATTTGTGAGCTGAGCAAATCCTGCAGCATGTGTCTTTACAGAGATGGGCAGTGGCTCCCTTGGTATGAGGTGGGGTCATACCAGCATGGACAGAAGTACTCTGAAGGACTGTATTTATGACTTTCTCTGCTGTTTACAGAGTCTCATAAACCATCCCTGTCTATCCCCCATCCAGGAAATTTGTTTGTTAAAGGTTTACTTGTTCAAAAGGTGCTCACAGCCTCTTTGTGCTGGATTAATCCTTTTATCTGATGATGAGATATCAGGCTTGGTGGGCTCAAGATATCCGGTGGAGGGAACAAATACTGCAGTACAGAGCATTATGTTCCACTTGAATGAAGTGGCACCTTAAACTGAGTGCATGCCAGATAAAGGCTCTGCCCTGGGTTCAAGTTGCTAGCAGCAAAGGTATGTGTTAAAGTCTTCATGTGTTTTCTAAGAGTTCTGAAAAGAAAGCCTAAAAATAGAGGTTCTACAGTATGGAGTTCCTTGGCTGTGAGTTAGCAGCCTGCATTTCCTTTGGAATATGTGATAAGAAACACTTTCAAACACATGGCAGGACAAGATGTGTCTCCATTTACTTGTTTTAACTGATTGAATTCAGTAATTTTGAAAGGGGAGCAATGCCAGTGGATGGGTTTTGCTGCCCAAACAGGCAGAAACTGGGCTGTGCTTAGCAAAGGCCACCAGAACAAGAGCATTGCTGACCTTCCCAGAATGATCCCCTGGGGCTTGGCTGGGGTGGCAACCTGGTGAACCAGGCATTGCAAGTAGTCAGGATCTTCAGAGACCTGCCAGCCTGTTAGGTCTCGAGGGAACCCCAAATAGCCCTGGAATAATTTCTGCACTAATTGGTGCGTAGGATTTGATTCAGGATTGTTTACCTCTGTTAACTTTGGAATAAATGAGAGAAGCTTTTTGCCCAGCAATGTCCTACACCTGAATGTATATCCATGCATAATGTTCCAAGTTTGCAGCTCAGTCTTGCAAAGCTTTACATGCACCAATGCAGGGATTTAACTGAAGGGGTTAAGCTGAGGGATTAGTCAGCCTATCTGTATAACTGATGGAGGGACAAATTAACCACCTCCCACCCAGTAAAGTGCCTTCGATTAGGTGTTGAGAATCCAGGTATCATTTGAGATATTCATATAAATGAATCTTAATAACACATGTAGAGAGTGGAAAAGAACAGACTGGTGCACATGAAATGTCCCTGCTGAACATTTCATGAAGCCTAATAGAAATAAACATTTAACTTTAAAAAACCTTGTGTTGTCTTAAAAAAAATAAAAAAAATCACTATTAAGTACTGGAAAGCTGCCACAAGAATCCAGCACTGAGTATTCCCACAGTTTCTTCCCAGTGCTCCCAGACTGTAGCTGCAGGGCAAGTTGCATAAGAGCGTGAGGTAGGTGCTCAGGAACATCCTCACTGGGCTATAACAAAACCCTGGCATTGTTTTCCATGGTGTGTGTCTGCTTTTATGTGGCATCAGGAAAGTGACTGTAATTTGCTGTTTCACAAAACTGGCAGTTACTCACAGTAGCAATTGTAGTAAGATTTGGGATTGCAGTCCTTACTGCTCCCTCGGGGTATGCATGGAAGCAAGATGATGCATGCTACGTGTTTTTCTACCAGAAAAATAAATAAAATAAAATACATAAACCATGCAAAGAACTTTTCACAGTCTCCAAGACAGATTATTAAAAGCTGATGCTGTGTGTTAGAGAGGTTCTGCCTGTAAATGTACTTCTTTGAAAAAACAGGGGAGGCTTACTACTCATAATTAAAAAACATCTATAGGCTTTTTCCTCAAACTTTCCACTGTGCTCAGGAAATCTCGGCCCCAAAGGAGGATGTCTCACAGGTTATGACCATGTGAATGGAAGGATTTATATCAAAAACAGTTTTGCCACTTTGTTCACAGATCCTTGGATTTCAAGTTTGTTAGTGTAGCCTGGCTTCTCTAAGCCAAGTGCTGAAACACTGAGGAGCCAGTGATCCCCACACTGAGTTTTGGGTCTCAAACTAAACAGTGTTTTTGTTCAGTAAATACTGATCTGCATTTGTCTGTGTGTAATTGAAGGGCATTTAGCACTGTAGCTGCCTTACACTCCTAATCTTTATTCCAATGCAATTGATAACCTTTCCCTGTGCAGGGTTTCCAGTGTGGGCATCTCATGGTACCCTGGGAATTGCCACACTAAGTCAAACATGTGACCAGAAAAAGTCACTGCCTTTAATGGCAGAGGTTACCAGCTGCTTTCTGATGCCATTCCTCATCTCCTGCTATCAAGACACTGTTATCTTTTCGGGAAAAACTTCTAGCCCCTTGCCTAGTTCTCTGCTGTTTGATTGCAGAGAGAAAAAGCTAATGAACTGACAAAGAACTATCACACACTTTTGGATAAGTAGCACTTGGATAAAAAGAAAATATTTTTGTACAGAGCATAGTTTTGCTGCCATAATTACAAACACTTTAATTAGGCAAGGAGAGCAGATGGGAAGAATCTCCAAGCTATGCCTGCCAGCAGACACTGAGACAAAACATAGGGGAACATCCAGAGATATGCTGGTTGTGGTTTCTCTTTCAATTAGGTTTTTTTTTCTGGGTTGCTCTTCTAGTGTCTCAGAGGTCATCAGTGGTCAGTGGACTACAGGGTGGGTGACATTGCTTCAGAGACAGGCGCAGAAAATCCCCTAAATATCTATCTTGGTCAGTAGTCTTGGAGGAGACATTATATTCCTAACTCTTGGAATATAATGATTGGATCATATCCAGGCTAGTTGTTGGCTCAGATGCTGAAGCATGAGGCTTCTTATTCTTTATTAAAATATTTGGGCAGTGCAATGTAGCTGTAGATGCTATTTTCCCTGGTACCTTCCTTTCCTGCTTGGGCTTCTGCTTCCCTGCTGTTCCTCTCCTGTGCTTGGTGGAGGCTGGCATGGCTTGCCATCAGCTCTAGAGGGTTTCAGGACCTCTGGCCCTTTACTCCATCCCTTTCTCCCCACTTACCTTGGATATCTTTGCCGTAAATGTCTCACAGTGACAGATAATGCTTACCCTAACGCCGTTTTTGGGTACACAGTCATGAAGATCTCCAAGGGCCACTTTCCTTGACAGTGTTTGTGTACACTTTTCACTGAAATTTAAGGAGTGTCTTTTGTCCCAGGTTTTACAGAATTGGTTGCTGTGACTCAGCTGATTCCTGATAATTTGCAGGGCTGGAACCACTTAGGTATGTGCTGGCATCCTGAGCACAGAGACTCTCCCTTGCTGGTGAGCAATTCCTCACATGAGCAATGCCCTGAGTCTGGATCAGCCACACTTGAACACACAATCCTCACTGCTCTGTCAGCATCCTCCTGGGAGCCACATATTGTGCCACATACTTTCCTGAAAAAGAGATGAGTGGCACAAAAGAATTTCTGCCAAGCCTTATAGACTAAATGTCAAAACAGTTCTGTATTGTAAGAGTAATCACAGTGCTCTGGGTTGAAGGGGACCCACAAGGATCAGCAAGTCCAGCACTTAGGTGAATTGTATAACCTTGGCATTTTTAGCACCAGGCTCTGACCAACTGAGCTAAAGTCTTGCAGTGTTAAATGTTTGACCAAAATTAATGAAGATGATGAGAAGAAATAGGAGTTATGTCAAAGTCTGAAAATTAGTGTAACGCTACTTTGATCCAAAGTGGAGTGGATATATTCAGAGCATTGCATAAAATTCCAGTTAGTAACAAGTCTCTCTGAAGAAGCCAACAAACAGGTATTCCCTAAATGCCTAAGAAAGAGCCAGGGCTGGTTTGTGAAGTAGCAGTGAAAGTATGGGACAAATGCAGTCCAAGTAGGGGAAATAGGGAAGACTGGCAGAATGAGCCTGATTTCCGTGTTAATCTGATTCTTCTGGGCCTGGTGGAGATGAGATGCAGCCATACTACCAGCAAGGTCCTACAGGATGGCAAAGGTCCCATGGTGGGATGTAGCTGAGCATGCTGGAATTTGGACAAGAATCAGCTTGAGTCTCATCCTCCTCAAGATGTGTTATCTCGTGAAAATGCAGAACTCTCCTGACTTTGGGAGCAGGCAGAAATTTACCAGATGAAAGTAACTCTTTGTATCTGCAGGTATCTCTTACAAGGCTTTCTTCTTTTTGATCCATTTTTCTTTCCAAATAGAACATGTAGGGAGCAGACTGGTGCATGCAATGCTTTCCCCTGTGCCCTTTGGAGACCAAAAGCCACATCAAGCAGGAGATTTATGAGTTGCTGGCAATAGATGCTTCATATTCTGTTATTACATTTCAGATGATGAAAGAAGAACAACTGACTTTCATGGCTATGAAAGCAGTAGGAAAACTGCCTGTGGATAGATAGAGCACATGCATCACTGGATAGAAATTAAGGTGTTTACAGCTTCAAATTCAGATTTGGAAAGTTCAAGATAGTAGAAAAGATATCTGAGTAAAAGATGTGAGGCAGTTAGTAAGATATCAACTCAGATACACTCAGGAGAATAAATCCAAAGGTAACATTATGATTCATTAACTATCCCTAATTAGGCTCCTAAATTTAAATAGACAGAATCTTCCCTGGAGGCTTTCAAAGTCACCCACCTTTCACTGTTGATGATAGAGGGAGCTTAGGAACACAGCTCCCTTATTTAAGGAGGACTTCTTCCTTAGGTACCTACAGGGCATGCATGGGTTGAGTTCCCAGACTGATGAATTGGATCTTCTGATAAGGTTATTGCATTTCTGGGCAGGGAGAAATCAGAGGAGTCAGGGAAGAGCGTTCTGTTGCCCTGTGCTGGAGGAGGAGAGCCTGGGAGGGAATGGTGCTCCTGTTTGTCTCTTCCCCATGGAGTCTCAGTTGGAGGTGCAGTGTTTCCTAAATCTCCTTCATCTCCCAAAGTCTCTCATATCACTGGACCTTTTACCTGTTAGAGATTTCTCTGGGAGGAACAGTGAGACCAAGCTGATTTGTGTTCCATGGGCTTTGTTTCTGGACTGGAATTGCTTTCACTTTTGAAATTGCTTCTCTGATTGCAGCTGCATGAGGAAAGGATAAGCATGTCCTTTTCTGTGGAGGGCAAACAAGAGAAAGGGTTGTATTATATTTATATTCTTATTGCACAACACTTCTGTAGTTGGCTGCTGCCAGGAGATACAGTAAAAGACAAAGCATCTGGTCTGTCTCAGGAGGAGTCTTGGCAGAGTGATCTGAAAGTTTTTATGGGTTGTGTCAGACATCCCAGCTTGTACCACTTCCCACCACCCCCAAATCACCAGCAGAACAGACAGATTCCTGCTTTGGGCAGACTCTGGAGGGAGGGCCCTGGAGCAGGCTTGGGCTGGGGAGGTGTAGGTGGCTTTGGTTGTGACAGGGTTCTTTTCCCAGACAGCCTTACTTGCTTTCTGCATGGTGCTTGGAAGTGGCCTTACTGTAATTGGCATGAGTCACTTCCTTGTTATTGGTGGTTTGGAGCACCATGCGTGGAAAACATGCCTGCAGCAGGCTGAGGAGCTCCTTCCTGCTCTTGGGCTTTGCATTCGGTTTCAGGATTGCAGCCTATAGCCATGCTGGGTGAAAAAATGATTTTTTCAAAATAACTGAAGGAGGTGGGAGCTGAGGTCTGGACCACTTGCATTTGTTAAATCTCTGATCTGGTGTTTGGGGTTTTTTGTGAGAGTGAAGGTTTTTCATGGCAGTTCGTTGATCAAATCCCAACTTTTAGACTTATGGTCTGTTGCAGAAAGTCCCTTCATGTCTCCTGTTGTCTCCTGGGACAATTTCCACTTCCTGTTTAAACAATATTGTACCTTCACTCTAAATAAGATACAGGATGGTATGGCATGCCTTTGCAGCCAAGGAACAGAGCTGGTGTCAAGTGCACTCAGCCTTTTCCAAGGCTCATGAAGCCATTTGAGAGCTGTAGGATCTGATGATCTCCTATCAGAGGATTGTACTCCTATCTTACCAAAAATCCCCCCTGTCAGAAAGTCTGGTGGCAGGGCAGGACTTGAAGGTAGGCTTTGGATTTCTGACACAATACATGTGATCATAAGAAGAGGCAAAACCTCTTTCTATGTGACACTCTGAGCTAGATGAGCCATGGATAGCTGGAAAAGGTTTCAACTTGTTGCTTGGCCATGTCTGAGACCCTTGGGATAAGGCCAAGGGGGTAGGGTGTGCCTCAATTTACTTTTGTTAATCAAATTATCATCTTCCACCCCCGTGTTTCCAGCTACACAGTGCTGTTAATGTTGTCACCAGATGAAGAGTCTTCTTTTGTATGGGATTTTTACTTCTTGCTTTCTAACTGTACTGGGATATTTTGTGGTCTGGCACAGCCAAAATACATTATTTTAATAGGTATTGTTGACTGACTGCATAGTGAATTTTACTGCACAAAACCCACTTTTAGTTCTGCAGTTTGAGAGAACCATATACATGTGTACTAAGGAATTGCTTTCTTGTAACAACTTGGAATCATGAATGATCCTATTTCAGGCTGAATGGTGTGCATTTTCAAGTCTCAAACAAGAATCCTTCAGAGATGCTATCTCTAAAAACATGCAGTAGTTTATATTGGGTGTTTACTCACAGAAAGATTTTTTAAAAATTATTATTTTAAAAATATATTGAGCACCAACAGTTCCTGGCCCCAACCTGCCCAGATAAAAGGGTTGGTTGTAATTTTCCTTGGTGAGGGAGTAATTTTTTTGTTCAATTGTACTCTTCTTCAAGCATGCTCAGGAAGGTTTGCTGAAGATCCTGCAGATCTGCTTTAATCATGCTGAACTTTGGGAGCAAACCTTATGGGCTGGAAATGCACAGGGAAATACAGAGCAGAGGACTTGAGAATGACAAGCCCCTTGTGTGTATGTTTTTAACGCTGAGCTTTCATTGATCCCCTCCAGTTGACTGATGTGTATATCCAGTGAAGATAGAGGTCAGGGGGTAATTACTTCCTGGGAGTGGAAGTCTTTAAGCATGTTTAGGACAGAGCAAGCATCAAAACCCACCAAATGATCAAATTAGCAAAGAGAGGGTATGGTTTGAGTGCAAGGCTGAGCTTGTTTCCTTTCTTTGGCACAGACTCCTTCTGTGAAATTGGACAAATCATTTTGATATTTAAACACTTTCAAAACTCTGTCTCTGAGCCAATTCCCCATCCATAAAACATGGGGGCTATAGCATTAATGTTTTGATTAGGGAAATAATATATGTGCTTAAATTGAAACACTCAGCAATGGTGGAAAATGATTACACAGAAAGAGCAGTATTCCTCTGAAAATAATATATTGTGGCAACTGGTCGAGCCCCCAGGACTGGAGTGTTTAAAACAGATAGATCAACATAGGAAACACAGCAAATTGTCTCATTATGGTCTTTTGGTACCTGAAGAGAGCCTACAAGAAACCTGAGGAGGAATATGGACATGTAATGACAGGCCAAGGAGGAATGGCTTTAAACTGAAAAAGAGTAGGTTTGGATTGGATATTAGGAAGAAATTCATCCCTGTGAGGGTGATGAGGCCCTGGGACAGGCTGTCCAGTGATTCCATGGCTGCCTCATCCCTGGAAATGTCCAAGGCCAGGTTGGATGGAGCTTGGAGCAACCTAGTCTGGTGGAAGGTGTCCCTGCCCATCGCAGGGGAGTTGGAACAAGAGAGTCTTTAAGGTCCCTCCCAACCCAAACCAGTCTGAGATTCTCTGTCCTTATTGAACAGAGGTGAGGTATTGACTGGCCTTTTCCATCTCTTAGCACTGCAATTTGGAATGTTGCTGCTTGTAGACACAGTAACTTTTTCTTTTCATCAGCACTGGGTTTTCTGGCCACACAAGAAACTGCTTGTGTGAAAATTCCAGCAGAAGGTGTCTCCACCAAGTACAAATAGGGATACTGTCAGCAGCACCAGCATGAGCCTTTTCACACTGCCCTGCTGGCTGCTCCTACGGACTCTGATGGATCTGCTCTGCCCATGAGAGCACACTCTGGCTTTGATTTTCCTTCACCCCTCTTTCTGCAGTGGGGAAAGTCTGCCAGGCAGTGGAGGAGAGGTTTTATTGTGACATTGGTGCCATTAATTCTTTGCAAATGGGTAATGCAGCTCTTGGGTTGGGAACTGGTATAAATTATTGCTAACATGATGTTGATTTGGACAGATGAGCAGTGGGAGCTGGGATTGCTTTTAAAGCAGACACAAAGGGATTATGTAAGGACTCGAAAGCCCGTAATGGCAGATGAATGAACCTGCTGATCTAAAAGCTCCCTTGCAGATTTATAACCTAGAACCAACTTCTGCAGGCACCTTCATGGAGTGTCACAGCAATAGTGACACTTCTCCAGATCAGGTCCTGGCTTGGAATGGAATCCATGGGATAATGTTTGAGTTGAACCCCAGGGTGAGTGGCTGAGCTGGGCTTGCCATCTGAAAAGTTACACCTCTGCCTGTGCTTCTCAGATGTACAGCCCAAGTTGTTGTAGAATTTTATCATTTGGATAAATACCCACATCTCAATGCTGACTGCTACCCCCTGAGAGACTGAAAGTCCCTAGAGGTTCCCAGGGCAACTCATCTCCTCTCTTCCAGATGATCCCAGCTCATTTCTGATGTGCATTTTTAGGTACAGGGCTCCTGACTATGAGGTGTGTTAACACTTTGGTTGAAGATGTTTCTTCCCCTCTTGTCCACATCCATCACTTGTTCTGGTGACTGAGTTGCTTTAACTTCTCTGCTCGATTGCATGGAGAAGGACAAGTGCCAACCCTTCCCTGCCAGGATTTCTGTACTTAATACTGAGATAAGACTAAAATCCTCTGTACTTTTTTTCTGATGGTTTTAATAATAAATAACTTTCCTAGACACTTTGCTTCAACTCATGCCATGCTTTGTGTCAGATGCACTCCTCTCTGGAGAATTTAAGGAGGGCATTTCAAAGGAACCAGATGTTTAATCTTTCTTGTGGAGTTGGCTGCCACACAGGAGCTAACTGGAAATTGTGAGGTATTTTACACTTGAGAAATGCTTTCCATTTCAGAGTCTTTCTAAATCAAAAGAAAGCTGTGCATCGGCTGAGCACCATGTAAACTAGAAAAAGAGCAGCCTTGCTGCATGCCATCTCTTTGTGTACTCTGTAAAGATGGGCCTTTCCTGGCAAAATGTACTCAAGATATTTATGGAGTCCACAGAGAAAAATGATCCCTTGAAATGGAAAAGTCCAAGTTTGTGTGCTGTAGACATCCTGTGCTGCACTAAGTTGCTTCCAGAGTTTTAAAGGGATCTAGCTGCTAAAATGAAGAAAAGCACCTCTTGGGATTTTTGAAGGTACCAAAGTGTGTGCTAATCACATATATTAAGCACATGCCTGCTTTTGGGAATCTGTCCTCACAGCCACCTCTCTTTTAAGGCACCAAGTGACTACTTGATTGTGTTCTTACTTCCTTGACCATCCCAAAGAGGTAACAGCACAGCCCTACTCCATAAGGTGCTGGGACAATAATACTCTCTATCAATGTTTCTCCTTGATACTTCTCCATCTCTACTCTTCCTTGGGATGCTGTTGACCAGCTGCTGACTCATTTAGCAATGTTTTGCTTCACCTGACTCCTCTGCTGGTCTGTAGGTAAATTAAAGTGGTAGTGGCACAGATGCCAAGATGGAAAAGCCATATCTCAGTTCTCTGGGTGTGCTTTGGAAGATCCAGAGATGATGGCGTTTCTTTCCCCTACTCCACTCAAATGTTTAAGCGTTGGGTAATGTCACCTTTCCTATGAAAGATGCAGGTCCATTCAGCCTGTCTTGTGCCCTGGCAATGATCATGAATGCTGAGAGGTAAAGGAGATATTTATGAAGAAGAATAAGTCTGAAACATGAAAGCCTTTTGCTTCATTTTCTTCATTGGATGCCTATCAACAGGTGACTGGGATGCAGTTTGGGTGAAAAGCGTATAAAGGAAAATGTCTTGTGTCTTTTAAATGCTTATCAGGTCCTCAGTCTGAGATTCAGCCACAGGACTCTCTATTTTTGGAGGGTGCTGAACCGTGTGCCCTCTGTGTGCTTTTGGGTGCCTCAAATTCAGCACCCAGAACTGCAATTCTCCCTGGCTGTGGTTTGCAGGATAATGTCTGTTCTACCCACCCCCTCTCCAGACTTTCTGATATTTCCCTGGCACAGGTATCCCCCTCATTACTGGTTCCTACCAGGGGATGTGTTTTTTTGCTGCCTTCCAACTGTTGCCAATTCAGGTTTCACTAGAAACTGCTGTGCCAGATCTTTGATATTCAGAAGCTGTGGGGTTTTCTGTCTATTTCCTGACCTAGCATGACTCTAATAATAATGCAAGAACTTCAGTACTGATGTCCTGGCAACCCAATACAGGAGGTCAGTCTGTAAATCTAGTTACAATTTTCTTTGCCTCAGCAAAGACAGTAAGTTGGACATAATGTAAACAAGGTGGTTGGACCACTTCACCCACCAGTAATGTGGTGGGTGATGCAGGCAAATTTAATGGATGTGATTAAATCCCCTGTTCCAGTTTGGCAGCTGATTAGCTGCAGGGGGCAGGCAGGAATTTCCTTTCTGATCCAGAGTTGTCCTCTTTCCAAGTCCTCCTTCAAGCTTCTGCCAAGCATTTCAAAGTGCTTTGCATTTTTAATTGCACTACTTCACGCCCCTGTGAAGGGTGGAGATGAAAGATAGCATGATCCCAAGTGGAGCCCTGGGGAAACTGAGGCACTGGGAGGTGGCAGCCTGCTTGGAACGAGAGAGGAAGGTGGTGTTAGACTTGGAGAACGGGAAATGGGCATCCCAGAAATCTTCTCTTGAAGCTTATGTGGGTCTACTGAACTTGTGCCTAGTGCTCAACAGTCTGTGTCTTAAGCACACTAAAGTCTTGGTTGTCTGCTATGCATTAATGTGTGGTCACTGACAGGAACAATAAATCTTCCTCTTGTGGAAATTTTAATTTATTTTTGTCTTTCATCACTCAATTCCTCTACTTTCTGAAGAGAATGACCTGTATATATGTTTCTTCTCTTTGTATGGAGAAGCACTTTGCTCTGAAATAGCCTCAGGTGTTGGCTGTGGCTGAGGAAGAGAACTGGTTCAGCTCCATAGATGACTCCATTCTTTGTCCCTGCAGGGGAAATTAGAGAATTTACTGTGTGGATTCACCTTCAGTGCGTGTACACTGAGGTAGCTACACCAGCTTTGATTTCTTTACCTGGTTGTACAGCTGAAGAACTGGCCTTGTAAGGAGGAGAAAACACTCCTGTTATTAGGGCATGCTTTGGTCTAAAGAAGACAGCAGATGTCCAAAAAATCTGTCACATATTAACCCATCATTTCACCTGCATATTGCTCATGCTGTGGCTCACAAAACAGAGAGCAGTAGGGAGTAGCTGAGTCTTCATAACATGAAGGTGGGAATGGAGAATGGGCCTTTCCCATCTTACAGCCTAAAACTCAATGGGAAGCAGTGTATTTTGGATCTCACAGGTTGGAGGGGGTTTCTTACAGCAGGAATTTATTTTTGTGGTGGATTATTTAAGATTTATGATTTCATGTGAACAGCATCCTTTAGAGTCTGGTTTTGTGAATCTGGAGTGGACAGAAACTTCTGATGTTCAGTCTTGAGCCAGCAGCTTGATGGCTGGAGAGAGGCAGGATTTCAGGCATAGCTACAGCCCCCATTGCTGTAGGGCATCCTGTTCAGCCTGCTATCATGGTAGGAACAGAAAGCTCTAACTGGAGTGCTCTGAAACCTAGAGCTGAGGCCAAGGCCTGGCTTACTAAGCTCTATTTCAGTTTCTGAGATGAGTGTCTAAATAGAACATCCGAATCTGATCCTCAACCTAGTCTCAAGGCTTAATTGTAAATAAACAGTATCTTAATCACTTTATGGTTTCCAGCATTCTCTCATTGAATGTCTCTGTGCTGGCATTTGGAGAGCATTCATCATAGTGGAAAACGAGTGTCTGTTTGGGCTGCACATGGTATAATTAACTGTCAGCTGAGCCCTAGCATGACGTGACAATTCTTATTCTGGCCAGCTGAAATAACTCACTCTAACAACTGTGCTCTTCTTGCTCCTCTCTTTCAGTTCCCAAGAAGCTTCTGCATGAAACTCAGGCAAGACCAACCAACCAACAAGGGTATCAGAAGCCACATTTTCCACTGCAGCCAAGAGTGTTTGATCCCAATGTTGTAGGGGACGGCGTGTTCCTTTCGGATGTCTCTCCTTCCAACATAGAGCGAGCTCTCCCAGGTATCTGTGACCATTGTGATGTTGGCCCAAACCTAATGGTATTGTGGTAACTGTTCCTTTCCATCTTCTCTTTTCTGGATTCCTGTATTGCTCCTAAATCCATCCATGTCATAGTCAGAAAGGGCTGTGACAGCTTCAAGATGTGACCAGCGACAGGCTAAAGTGAACTGTGAAACTGTTCAAGAAACAATGGGTTTCTTGGAATAGCAGTCATGGCCATGCATGTCCAAACTCATCATAGGAATATTTTCCAGACTTGTCTAGTAGCAAAAAAAACAAAACAAAAAGCCAGGGTAGTGACAGTAGATCTGCGTCATGGGAAAAGAAGTTTTCAGCTGAGCTTTGAAATATGATGCTATTTTCATGAAATGCAAAGTGAAGAGATATGAATGAAGTCAGATCTTAGCCATTTCTAGGATAGGTGAGTAGGAGGAAGGGGTGGTGTATGAATAAAGGAAAAGCACAGGTGAGCACGTGTTGGGTTCCTTGGTGGTTTTGTGTTCTTTCCCAATATGCAGAGATGGTTTATGACACTGCTGAAAATCCCAGTCTGTGCTCCCAGAGATTCAGCTCGAGGGTGGGTATGGGCAGAGCTTGTCTCTGTCTACACTCCTGGCAAAGTTAATCCACAGCTTGGATAGTCAATTCACAAATAAATAAGAACTGGCAATAACAGGTTTGTCAGTTTGGATGCCTTACTGAAAAACTGTCAAGAAAAAGAGTTTTAAGTTAGCCCCAAATAAATATTGTGATCCTGGAGATTCTTTTTAGCAAGGAAAAATATCCTGAACTCATTTCCACTCATCTAAACATTTTACTTCTACAAATGACACCTTTTGTTTAGTTTTCACATAGTTTATATGAACTTTCAAAATATACACCAGTTTTCAAACAAAGATGTCATTTTGAAATCAAAACATAGAAGAATGTTTGAAAAATAACAAAATCCTTGGAAATTTCTGTAATCTCCCTTGCTGTTTTATTTCTTTTATTAAAACTATTTGCTACCATCAGCCTGATATCATGAATAACTAACCTTTCCTGTGCTTATACTGTGGTGTTGGGAAAATTTACTGCTGGCTGAAAGAATTTTGTTCAGCTTTGGTGTAAAAAAAACAGAGAAACTGCTCAAGTGACTGGTGACAGCTAAGAAAAGGTGGTGAGGAGAAAACCAGCAGCAGTGAACTGATTAGGCATTGACAAGTCTTCAAAGCTAGCAAGGAGGAAAGAGAATATTTTTTAGTATGATCCTGAAAGGAATGGCAGACCAGGGAACTAAACAGTGTAGCAACACATGGCCCTTGTGATATTGTGTGTGTTTGTTTGTTCCCTCCTGCATAAATCCAGTCATTTTCTGTCTTTCTTGTCTGTGCTTGTACAATTCTGCCAATGATAAAACCAGTTCTGTGGTTTTGTGGTGCTCTTTGCTGGAGTTTAGTGTATGCAGGCCAGTATTCATTTAAAAGCATGTTTGATTGCATCTGTTCAATTGAAAGTGAAAAAAAAAATAGAAGTGAAAAAAAAAAGGGATTTTTCTTATATCTCACATCTTGCAAGGAGTTATCTCTTACTCTGTCTCCTGAAGTCACTCTTGCTGCGCATGATTCAGGGCTGCTCTGCACTCAACAGAGGTGCTGTCCCTCTGACATAGGAAATTTTCATGAGATTATATCCTGGTGGTGCCCTTCATTTTCCTTGATTGCGAAGGGATTTAACATTAACTAGTTCAGAGCCAGACCTCAGCCAGGAGACATCTCAGGCAGGATTCAGTTACCCCCCTATAAATGTGTCATTTGTGATGACCTGGGGTGTTCACCTGGCTGCTAGAAGGATGAGCATTTCCCCTGCATCCCTCCTCATACCTGCCATCTCTGCATGGATGTCCTCCTGACCCTGGGGTGCCTTTGACGTCTGTGTATGAGCAAATGCATCAAGCTTTAAGTGTCTGCTGTGGGGAGAGCTGAATGACTCTGCTATCCATCAACTAATAGCAGGATTCTCTTGCCTTAGTTTAGATGCTACTTGAGATGCTCTGAAATATCCAAGTTTTAGGTTCAGTTTTTAGAAGTTAAATATTTACTCTGTTTCTGTGGATTTCCTTGGAACAGTGGTAGGGAAAAATTCGAATGCTTGTAAAGGCAGATTTACCAGAGAGGGAGGATAAAGGAGATATTAGAGGGCATGTTAATCTGAAAAAAAAAAAAAAAAAAAATTGAAATGTTGCTACTGATTTCCTGCTGAATGTGCCCCTGGACCTTCTGTGTCCCTTTTGCACAAGGGCTCTTCAGTAACCTCTATTCTCCTAAAGCAAGAGGCTCTTGGGATATTATATGCTTTGGGATATGACACCCAAGCACTCATGTTTAAACACTTTGCTTGAAGTCCAGTCATTAACACCGTGGTAACCTTGAACATGTGGCTTTCCCAAGGCCATGCAGCTATTCAGTGGCAGAGGTACAGCTGCGCCCACATTCCTTGGGGCTGATCCCTCACAGTGACACCTGGACATCCATCCCCGCTGGTTCTCCTCGAGGCAGATTAGGAGTTGGCATCACTGCACACACATTCCTGCCCTCAGTCCCTCTCCATCCAGTATTACTTGTTCTCTTTGATGCCCCTCAATCTCTGTTACTGCTTCCTTGGGTTGAACTGCTTCCTGGAACCCGCAGTGGGAAGCTGAATGTGATGTCTTGTGCTGCTGGGTTTTCAGGGAAAGGAGATGGATCAGGCAGCCAAGGAACAAAGACCATCTCACATCACAACTCCTGAAAGAATGCCTTTGCTTGCATGGCGCTGATGGCATCATTGGAGATGGAGCTGGCAGTGTCCTGAATTTAATACCTCCAGATAAGTGGAAGCCAGGTGCAAGTCTGTGATTTTACAGTGATGCTCGCTTTTGGCCAGACCTAGACACCCAGAGAAGGGAGCCTGAAAATCTGTAACAGCTACAGTTAAAAACTCACATGGATGGTGGAGCTGGATCCTGTGCACTGACTTTTTCCTGTGTTGAAAACAATTACTGTTTTGTGAGTAGTGGGGGTGTCTGCCTGCAGATCAAGGTGTGGGGAGCCCTCAACAGCGAGCTGATAAGGTCTGAAAGGGTCTCTTTGAGCCTCCTGGAATGAACTGCCTCCTTAGCTCCAGTCTTCAACAAATAAAACCAAATCATTAACCCATGTTCACTCACCTCTCCAGAGGGGAAATGGTGTCTGTGTGAAACACAATACGAGCAGGCTTCTGAAGGAAGTCATAAACTCAGGTCTGCCCTTCCCCATGAAGGCAGGAGGGAAAGCAAGCACGTCTGTTTGCCAGGTGTGGATGGATCACTACAGCACCACACCAGCAGAGGGTTGTAGGCTCTGCCTGTGTTTTCCAGTCCTTCTTACAAGCTTAGCTGAACCCACTGTTGATAAAGGCTCCTTTGATTTACATAAGAGAAAAGAAACCTGATTGTATATTTGCTGTAGCATAGGTGGGTGTGTCTAAGTGGTGACATGAAAGAGCAGGAGATGGGGGAGAGATGATGATGCCTGGATGCAGATGGGGTAAGTGCTCAGCTGAAGCTGCTTGAGAAGGTTTAGTTGCCCCCCAAAAAGGGGGCAAACTTGGGTGGCTCCCTGTCGAGCAGCTCCAGATTTCTGAACACAGCTGCTGACCTGGTGGGGATAAGGCAGGTTAGGGCTGGGTCATTCTTCACTCCTCATTCCTCATTCCCTTTCTGTGTCAAAGCAGAGAAGAAGAAAGGGAGGTCAGCCACTTTCTACCCTGTGGACAGCACTCCTCTCCTGCTCCCTGTGGATGAGACACAACCACCAGCACTCAGCAGCAGCATGGAGCCCGTGGGTGTTGGCACGGAGATGGCCCTGCTCAGCAACATCCTGGCAGCCTATGCCTTCATCACAGGTATGGCTCACATCTCCTGGGATCCTGCAAGCTTTTTACAGACCCTCCTTTCACAGTCACCTGGGGCTAAATCTGCCTCTCTGAACTGTTTGTGTATTTCATTCTTCTCTCAGTGAATTCTTCCTTGGAAGGCCTGACTGGAGCAGCTCTAGCAGGCAGTGTATAACAGAGTTTATAGCACTGCTTTTCACTGCTCTCATCTGGAGTTAAATACAATGTAATCTTACATGAGGTATTATTCCTAATGCTTCATTTTCCTGGAGATCAAAGCTTGGCTCATTACGGAGGCAAGTTTGTTGTCCTGTAATTTGGAAAATAAGCAGCACGCAAATCTTTGCACTGCTTAGGAGAATTTGGCTTATCTTCAGTAGAAGTGTGAAGATGAAGTAACTTGAGAGTCTACTTAATTGTATATTTAAATCTAGTTTAGAGTAAGATTTCCTTGGATCACAGTTTCTTTCACCCACATGTATCTTTCAAGTAATGGGGGAGCAGTCTTCTAAAACAATTAACTTTAAAAGGTGAAAGAAAGCAGACAGAACCAGGGGGAATGCCTTTAAACTGAAGGACAGTGGGTTTAGATTACATATTAGGAAGAAATTCTTTACTGTGAGGATGGTGAAACACTGGCACAGGTGGCCCAGAGAGGCTGTGGCTGCCCCATTCCTGGAAGTGTTCAAGGCTATATTACCTAAAACTCCAGTATTTGTGAGGTACTTTTTCATGTCTGCCTGCTAATTCAGTCTTTCTAATTCATTAAACAGTAGTACATTCTTGGTGCCATGCTCTTGCTCTTGCTTAGATGTCACCATGCTGCTAATCCAAGTGTTTGGATTTGAAGCAGCTAACTTGGGCTTTGCACTTTGGAACCACTGAGTAGATTGTGAGAGAGTTTCTGCATATTATTTAGAGAAGAGTTCTTCTAAAAGGACCATGAAGGGTTATACAAATTTCTGCTCTTCTACACATCCAGTGCTGGCATCAGGATCCATCTTTTCATGACAGCTTTCAGAGTCAGGCAGATTAAATAGAATTAGTAGTGTTCTTCACAGAAGATAACTGAGTAAGACAGATTTTTTTTTCTTGCATGGATATCTCCAAGGAAAAGTTAGGAAAACAAGCTTTAAAGGAAACAACTGTCTATCTCACTTCCCCCCCCTTACCTACAGCTACCATTTTTTTAACATGAGAATACCTACCTTCCCATCCCTACTATAAAACAAAATGCTGTTAATATTGTGTTCCCCATCTGAACAGTAATGGACAGAGAAAGCTGTAGGATTGATGGTCCAGGATAGTTGGCACAGTGATTCAGGGCTGCTGACAATGCTCCATGGACTTTGCTTCCATTGAGCACAGCAGAGCTCTTTGACTTTGTGTTGGTTTTAGGGCACAAGGTCTTGATTCATCCCCATCACAAGGTGTCAGTCTTGGCAGGAGCCTCCAGATTTTACTGCAGCACAAACAACTTTAACTGTCCTGTTGCTGTGGGATTTGTCTGCCCTGTCTTCTTGTGGTTTCCTTGTGTTGTGTTCACACGCACTGGATGTCAAATAGGTAAACTCAGACCTCAAAACTTTGGTTTCAAGTGCTGAGTTCAGGACTGGTTGCTTGTGTTTTCCAATGTATCATAGAACTATGGAATGTTTTGGGTTGGAAGAGACCTTAAACATCAGCTGATTCCCATGTTCCTCACCATGGCCGTTAGATGGGTTTCAGTCTCAGTGACATATATGTCCAGTTTATTATTTATTATAAAAATATTTGATGACTGACCCATGGATTGAAACAGCAGATGTCCTAAACCATCTTTATCTGCTGCATGTAATTTAGCCTCTGCTTTTAGTGGAAATGACGGATTTGTCATGATTTATTTTGTTATCTGTGAGTATGGAGATGTTTCAGCTATGACTTCAAAGCCAAACTGTGTCACAGGGCACAAATGTGATTTGCATAAAACTAGAGCACTGCCAAGCCATCCCTCTTCATATTGCATATTTTGAACAGCAGAGCAGTTGGATTTTTTTTGTACATGCCTGAGTTTGGGGCCCTAAAGGCAGCTCAAGCCACAGCTGATGTCCATAGAGGATCCATTGTAGTGGCTCAGGAGAGACAGAGTATTGAGCAGCCAGGGAGGGCTGGTTCTGGGTCACACATCTTCCCACTGCTCCTGACCACAGCTCTGGTGCCAAAGAGAAACAGTAGTGCAAGAACTGCTCTGTTCCGTGTCACTGAAAACATCCCTCAGGTGCTCTCTGCAGACTGAAAGTGCTGCATTCAGGGCTTCCCCATGCTAATGAGTTGTCTCAGAATAGGAGTTTGCAAAAGAAAATTGTAAATAAGCAGGGGCAATATAAAAAAGTAGTTTTTTCTCTTGGGGCAGAGGGTGGTGGATACCCTCAGATCCACTGCAGGGACATGAAGCTGTGGGTTTTTGCTATTTCTTGGGTAAAGTGCAGGCTTGAAAGGATGATCCTCTCTACTGGCTTTCCTCTCTCCTGGCAGTGGGGTGTTTTTTAGCCTGGGGAGAGTATCCACAAATAGTGGAATCCTTCTTTGCTCAATGGTACTTACATCTTCTGCACAAAATGTCAGTTTTGGGTGGGCAGCTGCAGGTGAAGAGTCTGCAGACTCAGTCACTCACACATGCAGAGTCTTGCACACAGAAGTGCCAGTATTAGCAAAAGCCTCTGTGCTCATTTCCACCATTTTTTGGCTAATATTCCCATATAAGAACTGGGAATCTTCCTATGGACAACTGAATAGAAAAAATCACAGCACAGCAGGAAGCAAAAGAGTCCTGGTTTGCAGCTGTCATAGTTAGATATCAGAGCCAGTCAGGCGTCAGCCTCATCCCAGATTCCAGAAACTTTCTTCAGAAACAGGGAAAAAGTGTGAATAGTGTCAATGAGGAATGAAATTAGTAGCTGATCCAACAGATACATATTATTTAGAATTCAGTCTTGCAAAATACTCACAGACACCCTTTATTTGAAAGCTGATTTTCTTTATAGAATTAAGTTTTTAATTAGAGGCAATCTCTGCCTACAAACCTCAGACCTGTTATTTGTCGTGGACCTGTTCCAAAACCTGTCTGGGTGTTTGGAAAGACTTCACCAGTCTCAGTGACAGCTGGAGCTATCTTTGCAGTCACAGTCTATCAGCAGGACCAGAAGCATCCCTCGTGGTTTTATAAATATTAAACATTCAAAATGTATCAGAGCTCTTCCAGCTCTTCCTTTTGGATAGGAGACTTATCCCAGTTTCGTCACTGCATTGAGGATGAAGCACATCCTCAATTTGTGGAAACCTCCACAAATTCCTGTTTTATTCTTCTTTCATAAGCAAAGCTTTGCTGCCAAGTTATTAACAAGGGGATTCCAAAATACAGCCCAGGGGAGATCATTCCAAATTTTAGCCTGCTTGGCCTGAGCCTTATTAATAAGGGGCTCCTGGAGAGCTTCCTCTGTTCTATCAGGGGATTTCTGCAGCCTAAGGAGCTGACTGTAAATTCCCAAGAAGATATTGTTCCTACTGTTTGTCTGGCCATGCTTAATGCTGAACTTTTTACTGGGGGCCCTCTGAAATTTCCCTTCCCACTGAGGTTTCAGAATGCATGAAGCCATTACAGGAAGCCAGCAGCGTTAATGCCTAGATTGTTTTTTATTTATTGAAACAATTTATTATAATAGCAATAACAGCCTTGGCCTGGGGCATTTCCTGGGGAATTAATGGCAGTCTGGGCTGATGCTCCCAGCAGATTGTTAGCCCTCAGGAAACAAGCTCCGTAATTGCTGCTGGTTTGGTTGGAAAAATAAAATAAAATGTGTTTCTAATTTTTTGGCCAGTTTGAGTGCCTAGAAAATGGTGGCTTTTGTGTAGAGGGTTATGTAGAGCATATATATTTTGTCTGCATGGACTAATTTCAGGCTTGCATCAGTGGCATTTTTATCATTACTTTCAATCCAGAGAGAGAAATACAAGGAAAGAGAAAGGTAGCCCCAGCCAAAGAGATTGGCAGAAACTGGGAGATGCTGGAAGCTCTAAGCTATCATCCACAGCATTGAAAGAAAAAGTTTCAGTGTTCAAAATCTATGTTTTAATGAGTATATACACACATACACAAGAATGCATATCAAGATGGTGATAACTCCTGCTACTCATGTCCATATACTTTTAAAGAACTTTTTTTCAAGTATAATGAGTGTTTTGAGGAGCTCCACTGTTGGTATGATGAATCTGGGCCACCTTCAAGCTTTTGGAAGGTGCTTCCATTTGCTGAAGGAGGTGCCTGGTTTTGGTCTTTACAAGTAGAACATGCAGTGGGGTAGGCTCTCAAAATCACTAATCAGCCATCAAACCCCCAAATCTAGGTTATTGCTGACTTGGCAGCTTCAAGTGAGAAAAAGCAGAGCCTGTGGTTTTTAGCTTAAGTTGCTCTTTCTGCTGTGAAAAAAAAGGAGATGCTGCTGTGCAAGTGGACTGTACGTACAATAAATGCCAAGACTGCAGTTGAACACAGGGTTACATCTCTGTGAGGAAGTCCAGACAGTGTCTCAGATGTTGACAGAGTAGCTGTAGGAGCTCATAAATGCCACTGGAGCCCCAGAATTCAATTACAGCTCTTGCACTGCATGAAGGGCTGTACGGACAAGCACAAGCAGGGGAAGAAAAATGGTTGTTTAAGTAGCAATTGAGGTAAAATTGCTCATGAACTGGATACAGTAGCATGGAAAAAGGAGTATGGAGAAGAAAGGAAAAGCAGGTCACGGGCAAAATCGGGGGCAGAGAATCCACATGTGTCTGTATCTTGGGCTCCAATACATGTTTTTTTTATGAGTTGCTCTAAAGGAGCGAGCAGTGGAACTAATGCAGCCAAATCAAGCCCATGTGTGTGCAGAATGTGGTGCTCAGGGAAGAGTGCATGGCATCCTCTCAGCCAGCCAGAGCCAAGGCAGGCTGCACCCAGTGCCTTCCAGTACAAACACCCCAGTTCTGCTCATCTGCTCACATTCCCATGATCCAGGTGTCCCCAGAGCACTTTTTAGGGCTACCTGCAAAAGTGCCTTCATTGGAGGCGGGATTTCACTCATCCAGGCTGTGCAAGGGCCATTGGCACGTTCTCCTTGCCTGGTATCTTCTCTTTTACCTTTGGAATTGTGCTGTCTTGCTTTTGTCAAAATATTTTAGTTTAAAGCCTGTGGCTTTGGTCTCACTTGACCTTCCAACTACTGCTGCACTTCATAGGAATGTTTGGTTGGAAGACACCTTACAGACCATCTAAAGACCATCAGTTCTATGGCCCATTGTCACATTCAGTTTAGTGTCCTGCTTTTTTTTGTCCTGTTCTTTGCATTACAGCTGAGCTTGCAGGAGGCTGGTCTACCTCTTTCTTTTTTTGGACTTATCTGCTGCACTTTCCTCATCTTTCTTTATCCTATCTTTAGCTTGATTTTTTCCCCGTGTCATCCACACCAACCACTCTTGGATCAGTCTAATGATTTATTAGCCTATTTTCAGACTATCTTGACATCTTCTTCCACCATGGCTCATCAGTCACCTTTGAGATTCATTTGGGAGAGAAGTGAAGAGCACAAAGGCATTTCATCTCTGTAACTGTTCCATGAGCACCTCCAGGCACTGAACTACATGCTGCCTGGAACAGCATAAGCCAGTGTTTGGGCTCTGACTATAGACTCAGAGAATAATTTAGGTTGGAAGAGGCCTCTGCAGGTCACCAGGTCCAATCCCCTGCTCAGAACATGGCTAACTTCAAATTTAGAGCCAGCTTTGAAATTAGAGCAGGGTCTTGCCCTATTGAGTTTTGAACATCTCCAAATAGTTTCCAGTTCACCTTTTACAAACTTTGCTTTAGGAGATTGGCTGTAAAGGGCACTTCTAAAAGCACTGTGCAGGGAATTGAAGCCTTTTGGCTACAGAGATCTTTTGGGGCCAGATGTCAGGGTCTCAGCTGGTGGAAGCTGTTATGGATCTGTTACTGGGTTCAAGGGAATAAAACTCATCTGAGGAACTGACTCCATCCTTGAGCTCAAGACACCCAGCAGACACTGCAGAGTAGAGCTGGCCTTGACACTTCTGCTCAGTTCACCTTTACCCATTTAGTGCACCAATAAACCAGAATGATTCAGCCCAGGGGAATTGCAGTAACAACATTTATCATAATTATACTTCTAAGTAGTCCCATGAACCAAAAAAAAAAAAAAAAAGGGAGGTTGTAAATAAACAAGATGACCTAGTTTGAAAGGCATTGTGGATCTTTTGGAGTCTTGTTATATCACCTCAGAAATGTGGCTGTGCAGGACTCATCCTGTTGGTGCACTGACTCCAGCTCTGCCTGTGGAGCACAGGTAGATATTTCGGTGGTCCGGGCAGGGAGCCCGCACTCTTGCCTTAGATAAGCAAATGAAGTCTATGAATAAATAATGTGCATTTTTGCCATGCTGCCAAGCCTCCCATTTCAGCTGGGCCACAGCACAGGGCATATAGAGTTTTGTAATCATCTTTATGCCTGGTTTGAAGGCAGTGGGTGCAACAGCGAGATGCATTTACCTACAGCTGGCTGTGCAGCACCCTGGTGTCAGCCCCGTGGGAATCAGATTGAATCCCGTGGGCTGCTCCCTTCCAGGCAGCTCCAAAACACAACTGCAGCAGACCCGCGTTCTGCATGTGGGCAAATGCCTCGGCAGCAAATCCACGGTTTAAATTCCTGATTGCCCTGGGGAGAGGAGACAGAGGAGGGCATGGAAGTGAAAGCAGCCGCTGGAAACTCGGCCCCTCCAGAACCTGTTCTGGTGTGTGCATGGAGGGGCCGAGTGTGTTCTGTTCTTTCAGGGTTCTTTTCCTCCATCATTTCCTTTGTCCTTGCAGAAAACCCCGAGCGGGCTGCCCTGTATTTCGTGTCCGGAGTGTGCATTGGACTCGTGCTGACCCTGCTGGCGCTGGTGCTGCGGGTGTCCTGCCGGACGGACTGCAAGCGCTCCCACTCCAAAAAACCTCCCCGGGAGCGGGAGAGCGACAGCGATAGCAGCGACAGCGACGACGACTCGGACACCACGTCGGACCTGTCTGCCCGCAGGCACCGCAGGTTCGAGAGGACTTTGAACATGAACGTGTTCACCTCTGCGGAGGAGCTGGAGCGGGCGCAGCGGCTGGAGGAGCGGGAGCGCATCATCCGCGAGATCTGGATGAACGGGCAGCCCGACATCCCGGGCACCCGCAGCCTCAACCGCTACTACTGAGCCGTGGGGGCCCCAGCACTGCTGCCCTGCTCCCCGGGCTGCCCCACACCTCCCACAGGAGAGGGAGGCATCGATAAACACGGGCTCTCCCCTTTCCGATCAGGTGTGCCGCCTGGAGCCGTGCGCATGGACAGCAGTGAAGATTTCCCCATCTCGCTCTCCCTGGCATATTGATACCACCCCTCTTCCTGGACGCTTTCTGATTTCAAAGAAGGGATTGCCAGCTTCATTTCTGAGGAGCAGGCAGGAGGGAGGCAGTGGCAGCTCCCCCATGCGGGATCTGGCATTGGGCACGCCGTGGTGTGAGCGCTCCTTCCTTGCCTGGGGAGCGAGGCTGCCCGGGATTTGGTCTCCATTTAGGAATTTTTGGTTTCCCTTTCCTGAGGACTATGGGAGAATTGTGAACAAAATGACAACTCTGGAAAGATGATTTGGGGAGGGAGGGGGAGGTGCATCCTGACCGATCGTCTTGTGACTTCAGAAGCCATGAGATTAACCTAACTAGATAAAACCCAACAGCAAATAGGACTTGTTAAGAACTGGGGGATGGGGGGGAGGGGGATCCTTCCATCGTGAAATCATCTCGGTGCTTGGATGTTTGCCATAGTGTATTCAGTTATTTATGGCTGTCTTTTCATCTTCCTTTTCAATGGGAACATTTAGTTTTTTTTACTGACACCTCAGGGATAAAATCCTATTATTTTTTTGAGTCTGCTCTCCCTGCTGGCCCCTGTCAAACACAACCCAACCCATCTCCAACAGTGAAATTCTGGTAATATAAGAGATGTGTCAGTGACTAGTGAGAAATTAACAACCTCAAAGAGGTTGAAAAAGGTTTTCTTTTTGTTTTGTTTTAAATATATATATATATATATATTTGAAGATGCTGCACAGGAATGTGCCTTATTCTTTTTTTTTTGTTGTTGTTGTTAATCTACAGTTTTCCTATGGATAGCAATGCACAATGTTTTATATATTTTATTAAAAAAATAAAATTTAAAAAATCTGTGTTTACCAGAGGAAAACCAACACAGAAGAAGCCATGTCTGACAACTAAATGGGTAATAAATGCTAAATAAACTCTGGTTTGCTTCAATACAATTGAATTTGCGTCCTCACTTTTGGCTTAGGTGTTGCTTGAGGGAGATCTTTGGAAGAGTAGCACACTTCTGCAAGCAGTCAGGGCTGATGTTTTCTACATGCAGGGAACTGGCAGCACCTTTTTTTTTGGCTGCAGCCCATCTATCAGCTTCTGTGGTGCACATGGGCAGGAGGGCTGAGCAACAGGTTGGTTACTCAAGGGGCCACCTCAAAGTGATTTCATGATGCTTTGAGTCAGGCCCCAGACACACATCATACCTGGGCCAGAAGCAAATGTTAAATGAAAAAAAAAAAATGGAAGAAAAAGTGAAAAGTTTTAGTGCTTCTTCAGTTGCTCCCTGGAGTTTTCAATGGGATATCACCACCCTCTTCACTCCCAAGCAGCAGTTCACATCACCTCTAGTGAAGAACTTGGTGTTCCTCACATCTGCACAGCACTGCTGTAGCCTGCATGGCCTTGGGCTCTGCTCCTCTGTCATTTAGGCATGGAAATTTTATTTCCAGAATCTTAAGGGTTTGCAAGGAAAATAAAGATCAAAAGCTCTGACTAACCAGAGCTTTTCCCAAGCTTTAAGGAGAGATGGAAATGGGTGGACCTACCCACAAGATGACTGAGGATGTTATAAGGGATTGTGTGCTGTGCCAAACAGCTGCATGGTGGGACAGACCCCTGGCACCTGGGGCCTTCTTGGCACTCTTTGGGATCACTGGGGCTTTTCCCTGGATGAGGAAAGCTGTGTTGGAAGCACCCACAAACACTTCTTGTGGCTCTTGCAGGGTGAGAGCAAAGCTGAGTACCTGCACTGGCAATGTCTGAGGTCAGGCTGGCTGCTGAGAGGTGGCCCCACCTGGGAAGGCAATTTGAGCACTGTGGAGTGGTTCTGGATCTGGTCCTGTGAAGATTTGAATGGGAAGGCTCAGTACTGAACTGGAATGTAATTTTTGCATCTAATATGTAGAAATAAAGAAGGAGGCAGGTCCCAAGCTCTGATGCATTGCCAGGTGCTTTAGCTGGAATGTTGAAGACACTCTGCTGAGGATGTTGAGGAGCAAAGACAGGGTGAGGTCAGCAGGGTCAGTTCTGTTGGCCATGTGTTTCCCCTACAATGATGCAGTCCCTCAACCTTGGTGATTAAAGGACAGCATGTTTTCAGATTTAGAATGCTGTGTCCTGGGATATAGCTTCCAAAACTGATTTTAAAAATGTTATAAATGGATGGATTTATGTGTATGATTTTCCCAAATGACTTTTTTTTGACCAGAGGAAAGAACAACTGTGGTAAATCTAAGTATACCTGATATGCAACTGTGGGATAAAAATATCTGCTTCAAATGTAAATCACAGCCAAACTCGAGTTACAAATGGATGAACAGTCCTCCCTTAGCATTGCTAGTGCTGCTGTAAACCTTCCAGATGAAGTCTGAAATAAAAAGGAGCAGGGTTGAGCAGACAAGCCCATCACAGCCTTGCCCTTAGGTAAAAAGATGTAACATAAGTAGTCTTTGTCTTCACACCCGAACAATACCTTCATGTACTTTCTAGTTCCTATTTTGTCTCAGGGACTTGCATTTCTAAGAAAACTTTGACTAAAGAAAAAGAAAAATTGCAATCATTTGAGCTATGGAAAAGACTAAGTCAATTGGTAACTATTTCTCGATTTGTCTCAAAAGTGCTCAATAATTTTTCTGAGGGAAAAAACACAATCAAAATTCATGGGGTAGGAGTTTGGTGGTTTGCCTTTAGCTCTAGGAATGAGCAAAACCACTCACCTGGAGCATGGAAGAGCTGGATTCAATGGGGGTGGTGTCAAATCTGTATTTCTTACCTTGCAAAAGAGTATTTTAAGCATACAGAGGTTTGGACTTGTCTGGTTTCCACCTTCTGTGTTGTGCTCAGTGTGTCATGTGAAATATTAAAACACTCATAGATCCAGGGAGCAGAGAACAATTGCTTTTCCACCACCCTACTGTGAATCCCTTTTGTAGGGGGTTATACATAGCTCCCCTCTCCTACTTCCATGCTTAATTAATTTTTACATTAAAATGAAATATTATCTACAGAATAACACTCTTCAAATTCCCCATGACAGATAAAGGAGTTGGAATCAATTTTTCCTTTTTCCTGAATGAAATTCCTAATCACTGACCTTTGGGTAAAGTGATGCTGAATTCAATTTCCATATGAATCTGTTTATGGTGCCTCACTTTAACTTTAGAATTTTATAGCAGGAGACAACAGAGCAGTCCTGGGCTTGGAGTTGATCATAGGGGGAAGCACATGACATTATATTTAAAGAAGCAGCACTGCAGTTGCCACACGCCATCAGCTGGGCCCAAGGCTTGGGGCAGGTGAGCCTTGAGCAGTGAAGAGCCCATGCTGGACACTTTCACACCTCTTGCAACTGCAGGATACTTGGATTAGCAACCACAGAGCCGTGCAGTTGTACCATGTTAGCTTAGTAACTGAGTGTGGTGGGTTGGAAATCTGAGGGTTGCACTCCTGGGAGAAGATGAACACATGGAAGTGATGGGTCAGGTTTTCAGAGCATTGTTCATTATCCCCCTGGCTGGTGGGGCAGATGGAGCTGGTTACAGAATCATGGCTGTGCATGGAGAGGTGGCAGAGAGAAGGAGAGGTGGCAGAGAGGAAGGTTGCTCCAGTCAGATCCCACCCTGGTCTCCTGCTCTCTCCCCACCGCCCCTGATGTCTCAGGGTTGTTTTCCCCTCCTGCCACCGTCCAGCCATTGGCACTGACCTCCTTTGTGGACCTGTGTTCAATGGACCCTGAAAATCTCAGTAATATGGTGTTTGCTGCCTTTCCCATTTCCACCCTGGTGTTCATATCCTCGATGAATTCCAGCTGGTTAATGAGGCATGCCTTTCCCTTCCAGGAACCACGGTGCCACTACTTAACCCCTTGCCTGCCATCCTTCCCAGCACCCTGGGGGCTACACAAATAAAATGAGCTCCCTGAGCCATGGTACTGCTGGGATGTACAGCATATGCCTGTGGTGCTGCAGGGAATCTGAATTTCCTTTTGTGCTACATAGAGCGTCTCAAGTTTCTGGAGGTGTCACAAGCAATTAATCATCTTAGACTGGCCCAGAAATCCTTCTGCTCAGAATCATTGTGGAGGTTTCTTCATAGTGAAGTTTTAATAATCTAATCTGAGTTTCTAGTGTCCTTAGATACCCCAAAAAAATAATTCCCAGTGTTGCTTGCCTTTGCTTGTACACTCATTAGAAGTGGTGCAGTTTGCTCTTTCACAAAATTTCCTCTGTTTTTTATGGGAGCTGCTGGGAGGGGTGTGTGCTGTAGGTGCTCTAAGGACACACTTGCTCGGATCATGAGAGCCACTCTGTTCCCCAGGTGGATCTCTCCAAAGGATGGATGGCTGTGTCCTCAAGGCAAATTCAAGTGCAACTGGCACATGATTTCCCTTGGGAGGTGTGTTCTGGTTGAGGGGAGGTATAAGACATTCCTTGTTCAGGTTTCTGGAAATATGGACAGAACACATCCAGAGTCAGGTTTAATGGATGTCAACACTGATTCTCTTTCCCCTCTGTCTGATCACCAGTGGGGAGCTCAGGAAGGTCCCCAGCAGGAGAGGAGGTGCTGCCTGGTGCTGAGGCTTCAGCAGAGCCAGGGGAAAGGGGCCACTCTTGGATGACCAAAGGCTGTTGACACAGTACTGGGGCACTGAGGTCACATGAGCATGGCCATGCAAATGAGATATCCACCACTCCTACTGCAACCTGCCAAAATTGGAAAGGTTTCCTGGCCTGCTCCTCTGGAACCAGCTCCTCAGGAACATGAAGGACTGTCTGATTTTTTGGTGCTTGAGAAGATACTAATTTGGGGGGTGGAAATTGGTGGTGAGTTGCCCACCTACATGTATGTGTCAGTGATGGCTTCACACTGCACTTCTGCACTTCCAAATATGTGGCTGCTTCCCAAACCACTCAGGACTGTAAGAATCATCTAGAAAACATTTCAAAGTCATAGAATCATAGAATATCTTGAGTTGCAAAAGACTCAAGGTTCACCAAAGTCCCACTCCTGGCTCTGCACAGGACACCCCAAAGTCACACTCTGTGCCTGAGAGCATTGTCCAAACACTTGAGCTCTGTCAGGCTGGTGCTGTGACCACTTCCCTGGGGAGCCTATTCAGAGCCCAACCATCCTCTGGGTGAAGAAACTTTTCCTAATGCCCACTCTAAACCTCTCTGACACAACTTCACACCATTCCCCTGGGTCCTGTCACTGGTCACAACAGAGCAGAGATCAGTGCTTGCCTCTCCTCTTCCCTTCACCAGGATGCTGTGACTGCAGTGAGGTCTCCCCTCAGTCTCCTCCAGGCTGAACAGACCAAGTGACCTCTGCTGCTCCTTGCAGGCTGAGAGCCTTCACCAATACGGATGCATTTTTAATTCCAGAAAATCACCACATGATTTTGTGTTTTGTTGCACCAGCTTTGTCTCTTCACCTTCCACCCTAATGAAAAAATGAATTGGTAAAACTAAAGCCTCAGGATCCCTCCCAAGGTCTAAGCGAATCCAAGTGTGTTTTATTTTATTTCGTTCTACAATAATAGAATCTAAACAAAGTGCTTGGAACCTGTGGGCATTTTTATTCTTTTTGATTTAGAGGCATTAATTTTAAAAGGGAGTTCTCCGAAGAGTATGTGGTGTTTTCTTGTCAGCTGTACTACTAGAGGAACTTCTAATCAGTGGAGAGGGGTATGCTGTCATGCTAGTGCCCAATCCATCATTCTTTGGAAGCATTTTTAATTTTACATGTCCCAGTCTCTCATATGTTACTCCTTTGCTGAACAACCTCTTAGATTCCTCCTCCCAGTTCACCCCCAGACTGCCCATCTATGGCCAGAGCTGTAATTTGTGGCAGACTACATTCCTGTGGTTGATTTTTACTCCTTTACTTTTCCTAGGTGGCTGGGGTCCTGTGCTACCTGTGCTGCTGAGGAAACACTGAGTAATGGCACTGGAATGGACCTTGGCTTTCAACAGTTCATCTGCCATTTTTCTGCTGAAAAACATGTGGCTTGGGGGCAGGGGGATGGTGGAAGGGAAAAAATCAAAACCTGGATTTGGAGGGCATTGTTCTGAACAAAGCTGGGTGACTGAGGAGGAGAGGAAATCCTTGTGTTGAGTCTGAGCTTGAACAGGGGAAATGCAGTCTTGGGGGGAACTTTTTTCTGCCAAGGCTTTGTGTCCTTTGCTAAATGCAAAGATTGCCTCTTGGGCACCTCCTGAGAGCTTCAATCATTTCTCCTGCATAATAAGTTTATGTTTCTGGAGCAAAAACTTTCTGAAGACAAAGAGTGACAGCAGATGAGGAAAACAGTCAAGTTTCTTCCTTTGAGCTATTAGAAAATAACTTTCCCTTTTCATTACGACTTCATGAAGCAGTATAAGCTATAATGATGTGATGGAAATTGGCATTTAAAAGACCTGAAATGGGACATTAAGTGAAAGGTATTTTTCTTTGCAGTTTCTGCCAGAGCATTGACTTGGCTTGTTTATTGTCTGATGGTGTTTGGAGTCTCACATTACTCTGTATCATAAGTGAAACCAAAACTCCCCTCAGCACTTTACTGAGGATGCGATGCCATGCTGGAAAAACATCCTTTGGCTTTTGAAAAGGCAGTAATTTGTGCATTCCATTTCTTGCAAAAGTCTTTGAAATTCCCTTTTATGAGGAATGGTCCTCTCCTCATTTCTGGCAAGAGGGAACTTTTTAAATGAACGGATTGTTTAGAAGGGACAGAAGTAGTACTCCTTCCTCCTGCATATTTGAAGGCTCTAGGCCACCCACGAACAGCAGAGTTCAGAGGCATCTGATGGTTTTTCAGAACTGCTCTTTGTATTAATTTCTTTCTTTGCTGGCTGCTCTGAAGTAACAGACCCAACTGGACCTCTGTGTGTTGGTGTTTCAGGCCACAGCTCTCCTGGGTGTACAAGTTCCCAAAGTGATTACAGTACCAGTAATGTATCTGTGCATTCCTGGCATCTTTTAAAAGGACAATTTAAGAGGAAAAGTTCAAGAGGGATCAAGCAAACCAGTGTGGGTCAGAATGGGTGACTTTGCATCCAAACCAATGAAGGATTTTTCTCCCAGAACTGGAAGTAGTCTGGCAATGACAAGTTTTCTTCTGAGAATTAACTGGAAAACCAGAAAAAGTGATTGGTACTGATAGTGCCTTGAAGACAACACATCTCAAACAGCAGCTCCAGAGGATACTTTTCCTGGGAGGGAAGGCTTAATACTGTCTGACAAGACCCTGAAAGCTACCACTCCCAGCCTTGGAGTGCTTTTAGACTCCCCTGATGCTTCCTGTAGTATATCAGCATCTCAGCTGGCTTTTCTGCCTGCACCTATGGCCAGGGCTGCAGTTCCAGAGGTGCTGGTCCCTTGTGCCCCAGGGGAGGACAAACACCAGCAGCACAAGCAGGGGTGAGGCTGCTGAGGAGGAGCCATCAGGGAATGGACTCTGGCTNGAGAGGAGAGGAGAGGAGAGGAACAAGAGGTCTGAGAAACAGAGAACTTACTGAATCTAAACACCCTGCTTCCCAGGTCCCCATTCCCAATATCCAGGTGTTTCAAAATCCCTCCCTTCCGGAGGCTTCTTTGCCTGGTGGCACAGGCCATGGCACAGTCTCCACCAGCTTAATTGCTCCTTTTGGATGAAAGCTCAAGCCTCAAAAGCTTCATTTCCAGAACATGAGCCACTTTCAGCAATGAAAACTTTTTCTGGTGAGGAATAAGTCCTCTCTACCTTCCACCAAAGAAAAATCTAATATCTTCTTGGTGTGGCGGAGCTGTATAGCCAACCAGAGGGATGTGATTTACCACAGGTTTATTTATACACTGGCAATGAATATGCTCAGTTTTCCAGGATGGAAAAATGCCATTTGAATGTGAACTAATCATATTTACTTCCTTACTGTAAATTGCCATTGAAAAGCAAAAGCAGCAGTGAGAGCAGTCAGTGTTTATGTCTAAGACACCCACACAGACCTTCTCCAGTGAAAGGATGAAGGAGTAAATATTTTCGGAATGTGTCATTTTGATTTGGGCCATTTCTAGTTCATAACAAGCAGTTATAGTGACAGAAAAACCCCCACAGTTCTTGACTTGTAATCTGGAATATTTCAATTAAAAATTGCCTTACAGGGATGAAGGGATGAATTGAGAAACCTCATCACAACTAACCCATTTCCACAAATCAGTCTTTTTGTTTTTTTTAAGAAAATAAATGTTTTGCTGAAAACTACTTTGCTAATCTCACACACTGGGAGCCAGTGAAGCTGAAGCTAAAGTCAGGCTGCACATAAAACCAGACTTTTTCAATAACAGCAAAAATTAGGGATTGGAAGAAATTAGCATGTGATGGTTTCTATGTGATGGGAAATTTTTAATCAGTGTAGGGGGTTTCTGAATGGCATTCTTCCTTCTGGATCAGGTAGAAATTCACAGAAGATCTTGATGTACGTGATGTGAAAGGGCTATTAAATGGTCTGGACAGCTCCTGCTAAATGTATAATATGTGACACTGAGTGTCTTCCATGGGCTAAATGCAGTGTATGCTCTGGCCCACATGCTGGTGATAGAGCAACCCAGAAATAGCATAGGGCTATCAGTGCCCTGAGTTTTCAATGCTCTGAGCTATCAATATCCTGAGCTATCAGTAGCCTGAGCTATCAATACCCTGGGCTATCAGTACCCTGGGCTATCAATACTCTGAACTATCAATACTCTGAACTATCAATACCCTCTTCAACTGATGGCCCTGCCATGGGGTGAGACTTCTGTCCCTGAGCAATAGCTGTCCCAGTTAATTGAAACTGGCTTGTTGTGAAAGTAGCCACAGGAGATTTTCCTTTTATTTAAGCAGCTGAGAAGCAGAAAGTCCTGAGTTCACTTTCCTGGCATCATGCTGACAAACTCACTGGCCCTTGGTGGGACCAGGGTTCATCAATGCTTGCTGGAGTTTGTAGCCATCAGTCACTGAGCTCAGAGAGGGAAAATGGCATCCTGTGTCCAAAGCATGTTTTGGGGCTGTGAGGGAGGCTGGCAGGATGGAGGGAGCTGCTGTGCATGGAGCACTTTGCCACCACTCAGAGATGAAGCCTCTCCAGCTCCTCTCTCATGGACACTGATAGATGGCAAGGGAATATTGTTAGTGAGGAGGAGTCCTGCCCTCCAAGCTCTGTGAGAGCCCTCCAGGGGTTTGGATCAGGCATTCAAAACAAAACCAGGATGAGGTCTGACACCCCTCAGTCCCTCAGGGAAGGATACCATTAATTACAGGGTTACATGCTCTGGTTCCATGACTGCTGGGGTAACAAAGAGGCATTTCTTTGCAGATACTGCTCCCTCAGGCTTCATTTTCTGCAGCTGAGTACCAACACCTGACCAAACTGTATCATGGCTGCAATTACTCCTTTTTCCTTTTCCCAGTTCGTGGGAGTGTTGGGGTGCTTTGCAAATAGAATATTTTCAACATGCCTGAAAGGACAGCAGTGGGTTGTTCTGCCCATCTCAGAGCTGGGGGGAAAAGCAGGGAAAAAAAACCCATCTCTGCAGCTTTGTTTGGGCATGGCATCATGAAATGGGAATGTGTCTAGTGTTTGGCCACCACCCAAAGAGACTGACCATCTTTGGGTATCTGCCTAGTTCAGCAGACAAGACAAATATAAAAAACATAGAGGAAGGGAATTCAGGTGAGCAGGGGGATAACAAACATCCGGGAATTTTAGCCTGATATAGGTGTGAAATGATCTTGCATAGGTGGGAAATGATCAGTACATCTTTAATCTCTTATTTATGGCTTTCAACCTTACTTCAGAGGTGCTTACAGGTCTCTTGAGTGTATAGCTATGGCCAGTTTTGGATATTTATGATTCGACCCTGTGAATAACTGAAGAAATTCTCTGTTTCCAAATCCCCTGTGAGATCTGCTGCACTGAGTGTGCAGACATTGTGCTCATTCAAAATGACACAGGAGCTGGGGCACTTGCCTGGGAGAAGGTGGGTCTAGGTTGTTGCAGCTCTGCTTTTAGTCTGGTCAACCACTGGGAAAAAAGGCCCAGCCTCAGATCTCCCTGGTTTCACAACACTCCTTTAGATGTCCAGGTTACAGGAATGTCTAAATACCAGAAAGTAATGAGACACTTAGATTAAAGTCTGTGGAGTAGAGCAACTACAAGGCTTAAGACAGTCCTGTTTAGGTCGTGGCAACATGGTCTTAAGTTGTTTCATCAAGCAGAGATTTGTTCTAACTATGCTTGGGTGGAAAAACACTATCTGCTGCTCAGAGCAGAGGAAAATTCAAGGTATTTCAGGAAGACTCTAACCAAATTCTCCTTGTAATAACTGTGAGATAATTCCTGAATGTGCTGATGATGTGGCAGAATGATATTTCTGTTTTCTAAGCAAGGTTCTGAATTTATTGCTGATCCTATGGAAATAACATAAGCATGGGTGCGTTCTTGTGTAAAATAAAACTACTTAGGGCAAAACAGTTATAAAAGCTGGTAGAACTTCCATTTGGATGTATGAAATATTGATGGTCTCAAGGTCCAGGGAAGAGACTTGCACTGATTGGCTCAGTGCAGGACTCTGAATATTGCTTTAGAGCCATTTATCTCAAAACCATCTATCTCCTCTGAGAGAGGGACCTTTGCAATGTGATTTATAATTGCAAACTTCTAAACACAAGATTGCCTTGGTTGTGAATTTTTTAATCTTTCAACCTTAATTCCATGTCATGTGGTTCTAGTGTCGTATTTTATCTTTGGTTTTATTCATAACATGGCCATAATTTCCTTGCTGACCTTCTATCAATGTATTCATTATGTTTCAAAGGGCACATTGTCCTTCACTGCCTCATAGCAGCTGAGGCAAAATAACTTAATGGTGGTGTGTATTTTGAGCAGCCATTGGGCAAAGATGCTTTATAAACATGACACAGAGCATGCTCACTGTGCCCTGAAAATAATGAGTGTCTGTGATTTTTCAGCCTACGTATTATTTTGTGACTCAGGTTAGAAAGATCTGAGAATTAGCAAAGTTTTTGGTGTCTTTTATATCTAAAGTCCTCACCTTGATTGCTGCAATAGAAGTTAGTCCTTCTGCCTTTGTGCATGGGAATCTTTGCAGCACTGAAAGGCTCAGCACCTCAGACAGAAGCCAACCTTTGCCTCTGCTCTTTGTTTTTGGAGGGAAAGATGAGGTAATTTATTAATATTGAAGTTGGACTGGTCTGAAGAGCATAGCTCAGTTCTTGTCATAATTTTTCATCCTCACATTTCACTCACAGAACTTAGAAACATTTTCGAGATCACTCCTGGTTTGTCACAGGGAGCACTCTTATCCCATGCAGAAAGGAAAGTTTGAGCTGGAGAACTGGAAGCACATGAAAATGCAGGCACATATGTACAAAGAAATACATAAAAGGGAGTGATACACAGTCCTCTATTCTGATGATCAGGCACTCCTCTAGAAAATGGGCACTGTGTGTAATAATTTTATTTTTTGGGGGTCCACCTCAAAGAATTTGTAAGATTTTTTGCCTTTCTGCATAATTGTGCTAAGGATTTTGTATCCAGCTGCAAAATTTATCAAGTTAAGAGTTTGTTTCCAAAACTCAAGAGCAGCAGTTACTTTGGGATGGGGAGTTCTGATGGAACAGGACCCTATACCTCAGCATCCCTTGGGGCAGCAGCAAACAACTCTCCTCTCAGAGACTGCTGAGGTTTGTAAGGAGCTATTTTTTGCCACATGAAGCTGCAAATTTTGAGAATGTACCCCTGCATGTACCAAAAAAAAAAAAAAAAAAAAAAAGTATCCAAATCAGGGCTTCACTGCTAGTCTCTGAAAGCTATTCCATCATGTTCAATATTGCAGTCTTGCCAATTATTCCTTTTTTATTTTTCATTCAATTGTCATTGTTGTTTGCTCATGAATTTCAGACTTAACCCGCCCAACATCCGTGTTGATTTATGCCAGCGTTTCTTTATTCAGGTAAAGCAGATGAGTGTGCAGTAGACCTTTCTTTTTGAATAGAGAACAACTAGGAGAACAGATGGCAAAGGGCCTGAATTTCATTTCGTGCTGCTTTTCCCCATCACATTATTTCTAGTGATTGATGTTTCATCTGTTTTGTGAATGTATACGTAAGAGGTTAAGAAGGTCCTGTGCTATTAATTCATTAATTAAAAGCAAATTAACTTCAGACAAGCTTCTACACTGATCTGTTACAGGATGCAAGAGAGTAATAAAATCATTATTGTTGGAAAAGATGCCTAAGATCATTAGGTCTGGCCATTAGTCCAGCATTGTCAATTCCACCACTAAACCATGTCCATAAGTGCCACATCTCAGCACTGGCTTCAGCAGAGTTATGCTGATTTAGGCTGAACAAGAGAAAGTGGTCAATAAATGCATCAATGAAGTCAGCAGAACCTCCACTGCAGCTACTGAATCTGCAGGAGTGAGAGGTACAGTGTTCTGGTTTTGCTGAAAAGGAGCCCACCTTTATGTCTGGATCAGACCCAGTTTTCTCATTTGCCTCATATTCAGAATTATGTACAGACTCTCCTGTGGCTTTGCAAATGGGGCAGGAAGCAGAGACACTTCTAACACCCTGTGGATGTGTATGGATTGGGAGACAGTGTCTCTGCTACAGCAACCTTCATCTAGCTGGAAAAATTGTTGGACAGACAAGCACAGCTTCCCATGCCTTTTATCTGGGGTCTGTGCTATGTTGAGATTGTTTCTTCTGTGTTATCCTAGAGATAAAAAGTCACACAGAGACAGCAACTTGATGCAGTTCAGCACTGTGGAACAGAGATGGTTAATTCAGAGCCTGGGGTGAGACAGTCTGTGTCTGCCTGAACAAGTCTTAGACCTGCTCTTCACAACCATTTGTTTTGATACCTCTGTCCTTCACTACCCCAGTGATGAAAAGTTTGGATTTGACCAAGCTTCTGCTTGGTTGTCTGTAATTCCTGGAACTCGATCCTCATTACAAGTTCTTACCGGTGTTAAGTGAGAGTCAGTGCTAAACAGGAGCCTATTTAGTGAAGTATTTCAGAGTTGATATCCAGTGCTTGATTAACATTTATGCTGTATATTGTGTTTTTGGGTGTCCCATTCAGGCTGCAAGTCAAGGGCAGATAATTTCCAAGAACCAACAGTTGTGATTCTGGCACTGATTTGTTGGGAAGTGGTTGCTTGGTTGTGGAAGTAGGTAAGCTCTGTCTGAGATACATCCTTTGAATCTTACTCATGAGCAGCAATCTGATCTCCAGATGTCCACAAAAGGTTCCTGCAGCTCTGTGCCACATCTGGGCTCTGTCTGTCTGCCCACAACTGCTCTCAGCTCAGCATCACTGGCTTCTCACAATGAAGCCTAAGCTGGGCAGGCTGCATTCAAGTAATGGATCCACTCTGACAAATTAACAAAAAGAAGCTTTGGACCCTTCTCAGATCTGTGCTGAAAACACCATTTGAGCTAAGCAGTGTCAGGTCTCTGGTGTTAATCATAAGCAGAAAAACATGGCATGGCCATCATTAATAGGCTGTTTTCCTGAGTTTTCTTCAGTCCAGCTTTTCCAAAGACAGAGCCATGTACACAACTTAGTGGCATTTCCCTGTGTGTAGCAAGCAATTTATAATGCTCATCTTGAGCATTTTCCCCTTTTTTAAGGGAAAAAAATCTTTTAAAGACAGAAGTGTAAAAACAGAACCAAGTAGTGGTGGGCACTACTTAAAATGATCAGCGCTTTTTTTTATGCTGAATGAAATGAAGCACTCTGAATAATAACCTTGAAATTGAGCTGGTGAAAAATACTTTACCAGAGAGTTACTCTCAGTCTATAACAGTTCAGCCAGACTGAGCTTTGGCTTGTATCAGTGTGTTGAAAAGTTTTTCATTGGTTTTCCCACTCCCCTCGTGTGAAGGGTTTAGAAGATGTGGCCATAATGTTTTAGGCCATAATGGGTTTTAGGCATTGCAATGCCCAGCTTTTAGGTAACATACAGTCTGGGTGAATTCCCAGCCCTGAGTAGGTGTCTAGGTCTCTGACAAAGTATCCATAGCATCACCTCCTCATCACTTACCTGCCCTAGTACTCCATGTTCAAAAAGTATTTATATACTCTGAGGACTTTGTTGCTGTCTGACTTATGTTTGGTGCCATATGGTGCTTGGCACCATCTTGCAAAGACTAAGAGTCAGGAGAAGTCGATTGCTGTGGTCCTTGCCCTGTGGCATCCTCTGATCTTGCCCCATGGACTGGAGAGAGGTGGTCACATGTGCGTATTTTGGGAGAACAAGAGGCACTATATGATCCTTAGATATTTGTCCAAGTGTAGCAGAACCTCTGAATAGTGATTCAGCTCATCCTGAGGTGGGTATCCAGAGCAGAACAGATTAATTATTCTCTGAGAACTTTTCTGGGCATCATCAAGCCCTTGAGACTTCAGTGTCTGGTTTGTTGCTGGTCCAAGAAGGCAATGAAATGTCTCAGCACTTTTGCTTAGGGTCACTGAGAGAAACCTGAGACTCTGGAGAATTTTGGATAGAGGTGGTTCAGAGAGAGCCCCAGGGCATCCTGAGGATGATTAAATCCTGAGGGTTAAATGTTCAGGGTAGGAATCTACTTCTCTTGCCCCCATTACCTCACACTTGGTGGCGTGTTACCCCAGAGGATACTGAATCCAATGCCTTCAGCAAACGTTGCATTTGCATTAATATTTTAGCAAATGAAAGAGAGAAAAACTTTGTAATTGTTGCACTGAATCACCAGGCTGGTGTGGCAACATGGAGTTTCTATATAAGTGACATAATTAATTCTGACTAAATGAAGCTACACTTCTAATTGGATTTGAGTTTCTCTGTATCTTGTAGTGCCTGGGCTTTTGGAGCAAGACTTTGCCATTTAGTGCCAAGGGCAGCTTAATCCTCCTGCCAGAGAGGCTCAGGCTATGTTTTCTTCACATCACTTTGTTTTAATTCATCTTTTATGATTTAGTTTTTAAAAGAGGTGGGTTTTTCTTGTTTGTTTGTTTGTTTGTTTTTTTAAATTTAAAAACAATGAATAAAAGTTGCAAAGAAAAATAAAGCAGTAAAGAAAAAGATTTAAGGCAAAACTGTCTGGATGAGAAAGCACAGCCTGTATGTCTGCTGAGAAGCAGTTTAAGGTTAGACATCTGCATTGCAATATGTTGCGTCTGGACACAAAATGCCAGTGTTCACCAGTAAGCCTCAAGAAATGCAGAGAGCCTAAGCATAAAATTTTTAAGGTCTTGTATAAATCATGCATTTTATTTCCAGGTGCTTTTAGTCCTGAAAACAGATCTTCCCCCTCCTTTGGGAAAGAAACAAAACAAGACAAAACAAAACCCTAGAACATTCCTGTGGAGATTAAAAAAAAAAAAAAATCATAGTACTTTATTAAAAAAAAAAAAAAAAAGTTATGGGAAAAACTGATTATTTCTGATGAGCTCTGGCACTGGAATCTCATAGCTCATTTTATCTAATGGGCAGAAAATATTTCACCTTTGGAGGACTCCTCAGTTCTCAGTGTTAGCTTTTCCTGAGGTACCTGCAAGAAAGCAGCCTTCTTCCTCACCCCTACACAACAGACATGGATTGCAACTGATGGAGTAAAAAGAGTTTTAGAGGCAGATCCTCTCCTTGTGCCTGACAGGGAGGGGAATCTCCCTGCCAGGACTTCCCAAGGACACTCTGGTATCCTCAGTTTGCCTTTAGCAGCTCCACTCATAGCAGCAAATAAAATGGGGGAGGAGCTGCTTTTTCTCTGGAGCCAATTTGTGCCATTTAAGCTTGTATTAATTCTTCTAATCTCCAATCCAGGATGGCTGCATCCAGATCACCCACTGGTCTCTGTTCTAACCTGTGCCTCAGGCCCTGAGCCCAGCCCAGGTCTGACCTGTGCTGGGGGGGATGCCAATAATCCAACAGTGTGGACGGCTGAGTGGCACTTTTGAGGCCCATGTCCTCATTTCATCTAGTTCATTAAGACAGAGAATGGGTCCTGACAGGACCAGAGATGAGGAGAAGGCAGCAGAACTGCTCTGGATGCTCAGAAATAATTCAAGCACTAATTCCTATTGCTGGGTAATCTCTAAAGAGGGAGGTGCACCCAGACCCTCTTCCCTTGGAAGGTTTGCACATCAGTCTAAGGCAGCAGCTGCTGGGGTGACTCTCCATTGCTGGGATTCTTCAGTAACCTGGCAAATCGAGTGTGATCATCTCTTTTGCCCCAGACAATGAGGGAAGGAAACCACAACCAGAGGGGAAAGAATGTGGAGAAATTCCCAGGTCTTGGTTTCTCCAGCTCCTTACCATGGAAGGAAGGACAGAGGTGATATCGTGAGGAGCTGTCTGCAGAATAAGCAGACATGGAGGAGAAGGGTAGGAGAACACCAGATGAGGTTTATCTTAATCCCCAAAGGGTAAAGCTCCAACTGCTTGGGGCATTGGGACCACATTTAGCTGTGAAAGTGTTTAAATGAGTTAATCGTGGCTAAGCTCCTTGTTGAGAACTCAAAATCTTTTCACTAAAAAGCAGATCATGTTAATCCAAATAAATTTATCAAATCCACTTTTATTCAGATTATCAAACCTTAGGGCACATTAACTGCTCTCTAGCATGTATGTGCAGGCTACATGGCAGCTCTCTCCTTGTTAAATCTTTTAAGCATCTGGATTGAGGGACAAAGCAGTGTTTGGATTAACTCTTCCCTTTCATGCTCTCTCTTTTCTGGGGTTGATTTTGTATTCAGATATGAGGATAGCCTGGCACCTGATCTTTTGGAGATGTTTTTGGCAGAAGGGGGATGAATCAACTTAAAGAAGCTGTGAATTCATAACTTGCTTAAAGTTTCCTTTTTACAATCAGGACAAACCCTGGAAGCCACATAATCCTGCTGATCTGTGAATGGGCACTCAAACCCAGACTATTTGAGATCTGATTCTGGATGGTCATCTTCTGGAACAGACAACATTTCCAAGAGCTGGACATCATGACCAAATATCTTTCATAGCTGGAGAAACTTTATTTATAGTTTTATGGGGGCAAATTTCATATTGGTTGGGATGTTGTAGATAGGGACAGGC